>CAUYRT010023405.1:0-28814 GCA_963574885.1 Lepilemur ruficaudatus
GAAAGAAATTAATTGGCCAACTAAAGATATATATAGAAAAAATGAGCCGGGCATGGTGGCGCATGCCTGTAGTCCCAGCTACTTGGGAGGCTGAGGCAGGAGGATCGCTTGAGCCCAGGAGTTTGAGGTTGCTGTGAGCTAACCTGACACCACGGCACTCACTCTAGCCCGGGCAACAGAGTGAGACTCTGTCTCAAAAAAAAAAAAAAAGAAAAAAGTGATGAGAGAACTGAGTCACCCCATGGCAAGGTAATAAAAGCACTCCAGAAGCCTCCACATCAGCTACCACAGGCCATGCTATATTCATAATGAGAGTAGCAATCTGAGTAAAACATCATCTGTTTCACAAAGTTAATTTTAATTTTATTGGTTTTGCCACTTATCTGCATTTAATTTGTGGGGTTTTTTTCTTTTTACAGTCTTTAAATATGAGGAGTTTAAACTTATGAGCATTCTTAAGCAGCATTATAATGATAATAACTTCAGCTAAGGAACCAAGACCATTCAGTACAGAAAGGACAGACTGTTTAACAAATAATGCTAGGAAAACTGGATATCCACATGGTAAAGAATGAAGTTTGACTCTTACCTTAAACCACATACAAAAATTAACTCAAAATGGATCAAAGACCTAAACTTAAGAGCTAAAACTATAAAACTCTAGGAAGGTAGCACTGAGAAAATGCTTCATGACATTGTATTTGACAGTGATTTCTTGGATGTGACACCAAATGCACAGATAACAAGAGAAAAAATAAACTGGACACTTCATCAAAATTGAAAACTTTAGTGCATCAAAGGACACTATTAAAAGAGTAAAAAGGTAACTTACTGAATACGACAAAATATTTGCAAATCATACATCAAATAAAGGAATGATATTCAGAATATATAAATAACTCCTACAACTGAACAAAAAAACAAACAATTCAATTTAAAAATAGACAAAGGACTTAGACACTTGTCCAAAGAAGATACATATCAATGCAAGTTTATTAAAACAAAGAAAGGAAAGAAAGAAAGAAAACAAAGAACATATACAGGCAGCCAATAAGATACTCAATGTCACTAGCACTCTGGGAGGCCGAGGCGGGAGGATCGCTTAAGCTCAGGAGTTCGAAACCAGCTGGAGCGAGAGAGAGACCCCATCTCTACCAAAAATAGAAAGAAATTAATTGGCCAACTAAAAATATATAGAAAAAATTAGCTGGGCATGGTGGTGCATGCCTGTAGTCCCAGCTACTGGGGAGGCTGAGGCAGGAGGATCGCTTGAGCCCAGGAGTTTGAGGTTGCTGTGAGCTAGGCTGACGCCACAGCACTCTAGCCCGGGCAACAGATTGAGACTCTGTCTAAAAAAAAAAAAAAAAAAAAAAAAGCCAGAAACAAAAGGACAAATACTATATGATTTCACTTATATGAGGTACCCAGAATAGGCAAATTCATAGAGACAAAGTGGTGGTAGCCAGTGGCTGGGGGGAGGGAGAAGTAGGAAGTTGTTGTTTAATGGGTATACAGTTTCTGTTTGCGATGATGAAAAGGTTCTGGAAATGGACAGCAGTGATGATTACACAACAATGTGAATGTACTTAATACCACTGAACTGTATACTTAAAAATGGTTAAAATGGTAAATTTGAGGGGTGACATGGTGGCTCATGCCCGTAATCCTAGCACTTTGGATGGCTGGGGCAGGACGATCGTTTAATCCCATGAGTTTGAGGTTGCAGTGAGCTATCCTGACACCACTGCAACTCTAGTCCTGGCAACAGAGAGAGACTCTGTCTCCCCCTACCTCCCAAAAAACATAAATTTTATGTTATATGTATTTTACCCCAGTTACATAAACAAAAACATAAGCTAACACTCAGTATCTGTAAAAATGTTTCATGCAGAACTCAATTTGATAAACACTGCTACAAAGTTAGAATTAAATATTAAACCATTTATGTAATGTTTAAAATACAGATAATAGTATACTAATGGATGTAAACACAGATGAGACATGGATAAAGAGGGCACACATGTGCCACACAGAAGTGGTCAGTCACCTCTGGGAAAGGAAGAAGGTGAACAAGAGGTACACCAAGGGTGTGCAGGTGTCCTAAAAAGCTGTACTCCTTACAGAAAAGGGGAAGGGGTAGAGGAAAAAGAAAAATGAACTCAAATTTGTTAAATCCAAGTGGTAAGTAGGTACTCAGGGGTTCAATAGGTTACTTTGAATCCATAAAATTTGAAATGACTAAAAATCAAAAGTTTACATGAGTAATGAAAACTTTCTAGAGACATTCTAAACAATGAATGAATACACGGCCCACTGACACACGGAAATGTTTCAGAACTTACCATCAAGTGCACCTTGGACTTCCCTCCACTTTCCCCACAGATCTAAGAGGCCATCAACAGGCAGAGATGCCAGTCATCATTCACTAGCTAGACCTATCTCTCACGCTAACAGCATAATTGGTCCTACAATTTTTGCTTGCCTCCAGAATTGCAAGTTAAATAAATATTAATTCCTAGTAGAAGTAATGTAAAAGCCACAGCATTTCTATCCATACACAAGCAAGTTTCTATCAGACTAGTAATATGGATAAGACTGGCTGATAATTACTTATTGTATGTAACTGAAAACTGTCATTAATAAAACGTAAAAATTCCCACAGAAACCAGGAACTTGAAAGCAACTGCAACATGGAGCTTGCTACTTTGCCAATCGTTCCAAAACTATACAAATAGTATCACAATGGAAGTAACTCTAAAGCCATTCTTTCGTTCTCTGTTTCTCTCTCTCTCTCTCTCACGACTAGGTCTTTTTTTATTCCCATTGTAGCCAAAACACTATTTCCATTTAAGTGCATGGAATGTGAGAGCACAACAGGCTCAAAATGACACTAAGAACCAAAACTGAGAATACTCTTGGGTATCTACCCAAGAGAACTGAAAATGTATGCTCATGAACATGAATGTTCATAGCAGCACTATTCATAAGTCAAAAATTGAAAACCTAAATGTCCATCAAATGATGAGATAAATAAAATGTGGTGTATCTAAGCAATGGAATATTATTCAGTTACATCAAAGATGAAGTACTGATAATTACTACAAACTGGATGAACCTTGAAAACATTCTTCTAACTGATAGAAAGGAGACACAAAAGGCCACATATCGATATGAAACGTCCAGAATAGTCAAATCCGTAGAGATGGAAAGTATGTTGGTGGTTGCCTAGGGCTGAGAGGTCTGGGGAGAAAAGAGGAAGAATGGATAGTTTCTTTGGGTGGTGATGAAATGTACTTAAAATTTATTCTGGTGATAGCTGCACAACTCTGAATACTCTAAAAAAAAAAAAACCATTAGATTTACACTTTAAATGTGTAAACTATATCTCAATGCTGTTTTTTTTTTTAAAGGCAGAATGAGCTACCATTACAGCCACTAAACTGATTGTACCTACACTTCTACCTTGTGTGATACCACAAAGCAAAATAAGAGGATGGACCAGGAGAGTTTATAAGTCAATAAAAAAGATGACTTGTACATTATGGGAATGAATGACTTGCACAAACCCAAAACAATGCAACTTGATATTTTAGTTAACAGGAAAATTGTTAGCCTTTCTAAATACTAACAACACTTGCAGACCACTTTATATTAGGACTGATGCCCACGGGGGATCTAAGAATCCCAGGGTCACCACTTATATAAAGTGTTAAGAGCGTTTAATGCACAACAATCTAATCCTAGATTCCTGACA
Organism: Lepilemur ruficaudatus; assembly: GCA_963574885.1. Lineage (NCBI taxonomy): Eukaryota > Metazoa > Chordata > Mammalia > Primates > Lepilemuridae > Lepilemur > Lepilemur ruficaudatus. Next base: position 3,755 of record CAUYRT010023405.1, read on the forward strand.
GCTTCTCCACAGGTCATTAGAGAGTCCATGAATCTGCATCTGCCCAATGCAGCCCACAGCAATGCAGTGGACCTTGCTGCTTTCACAGGATAATTTTCAAGAATCCACACAAAGTCAAAATACTCTTTTCACCATTAATTGTCTTGTCAATGAACACAGATTACATGTCCTTAAATTTACCCTTACTTAGGGAGCCTTGTCTCATATTATGGAAAATTACATAGATCTGAACAATTCTCTGGCAGATTCTTCTCCATTGGAAGACACAAATGCCCATTTCTGGAATTGCTGAATCTTATCTAGTTCCTGTGTATGTGGTCTTCTGGCCAAGGACAAACAGACAATTTTCTAATGCAACAGTGACAAGTACAATATTACTTCACTTTCAGATAAGAAAGTGATTAAACATAATGAGGAAAAAAGACTCACACACTAGTGAAACTTCAAAGTATAATGGCAACACAATACAGTCACACATTTTCTCAAAACACCCCCCTCAAAACAACCTCACAAGGCAAAAATCTCACAGCCACTATACCAAATTAAAAATATATAAAATGATAAAACCTAATCTACTTGGGAAAAGAGCAGTGGGAACCTTAAGTGTTAACAGCTTCCTCTCGTTCACTGTTAACCTTCCACATTGTTCTGGCAACATATAACAAAAATCCTAGCAATCCTATTTTGAGGCACACAGGTGCAGATACTAGCTAAAAAGTAAATAATACTTTGTATAAGTAAGCTCCTAGTGCTTTTTTCACAATAGAAAATAAAAATTTAAATGTCCAAGAGTAGAGGAATGCTTAAATCTTGGCATATTTGTTTAGAAAAATACATTTACACACACACACACACACACACACACACACAAAAGCTGCATGTGTAGACTATGTAAATACACAGGAAAAAAATCATATAAAATGTAAACTAGGAGATGATTTAAGGCATTTCATGTAGATGAATAAAAAAAGTTTTCTTTCGAGACAGGGCCTCTGTCACCATGGCTAGAGTGCAGTGATGTCATCATAGCTCATTGCAACCTCAAATTCCTGGGCAATCCTCGTGCCTCAGCCTCCCAAGTAGCTGGGACTAGAGGCACATGCAACTGCACCTGGCTAATTTTTCTAATTTTTTGTAGAGACAGGGGTCTCACTCTTGTTCAGCCTGGTCTCAAACTTCTGACCTCAATCAATCCTCCCGCCCCAGCCTCCCAAAGTGCTGGGGAAAATTGTTTTTTAAAATGGATCTTTGAGAATGATGCAGATACTAAGAGTTTATGAAGACGTTCTTTGAAATTCTTAGAATTTTTGGTTGTTATTTTATACTCAAGTTGAACAAATATGGAAGAAAATTATTAAATATACAATGTAAAATTTCTAACATTCATACGAAAGGCAAGCACCAAAGAAAATGCAGAACACATCAAATGAAGTTTTCTCTTGCTGTTTCTTAATGTTTTGACACAATTATTCTGGTTACCATGACCTGGTAATCCATCTTCACATCACTATCCTAATTTAGCATTTTTAATAAAATGTGTCCAAGTCAGCACCCAGCATACTGGCACTAAGCACGCAGATACATATGGTCTGCAAGGCCCACTGAAAGATACTCCTCAAATGTAAGACAACGAAAAAGAAAAAAATTGGCATGTGCCATATCAGTCTGTGTCTTGACTCAAATATTTATGAGCTCAGTGATGTCCAGCAAATTCTCCAGTCCCTGCCTCACCTCTATCACCGCTGCAGCAGTCTGGCTGGGGGACAATTTAGCAGGATTTGTTAAACATTTAAATGTCCACCCCGTCCCAGCAACCACAGCACATGTGCACAAGGAGGCCTATGTGAGAATATTCACTGCAGCACTGCATTATGAAACACTGGAAACAATCTAGATTCTCACCAGGAGGAGGATGGTACAACTGTACAACTGAAGTTTATATAGCACTTACATAAATCCTACACAAAAAAATTTCTAAGATATATTATGGGGAAAAAGTTGCAAAACAAAATATATACTGTAACACTATTATGTTATACAAAATAATACACATTTTCTATGGTCTAAGTGATTTTTTAAAAAAGCCTGGAAGAATCCACAAAACACTAGAAACAATCACTACTTTGGAGCAAGAGGCTGGGATTAAGAATAGTGGTTATGTGAGACTCCTGCTTTTTAGGCAATGTTTTATGTTTTTACAAGGAGGATAAATTGATGCCTTTCTTATATAAATAACATTTTAATTTTAAGAAAAATCTCTGGATAGTAAATTACAGGTGGTTTATACAACATTCCATTAAAGGAATTCAAATCCACATGAGTGCAGGTGGTTTGATTCATACTGATAAAGGGCATTCAAGGCACACTGTCTTCATATTTAAACACACACACACACCCCGTACCTCTCCAACAGTATAAATACTGTCTTGCTTAAAAGCAACCTCAGTCAAAAAACAAACAAAAACCCCGAGCATTTTTAGCACAAGACCAAAATTTTTAAAAGAGATCTTACATACAATCTCGAATGCCTTAATAAACAGTTTTACTTTTAATCCAAAAAACAATAGTGTTACAAAGCCAGAGCCAAGCCTCATTTCATTAAATTAACATCTGTTGCCCACATAACTATCCTGAAGTTGTTTAATTCACTTGGTCTGGTTTTAATCAATACAGAGAAATTAGTAGGGGGCACAGCTATTCCATCTTGAGTGAACTTGAGGACTTAAGGCATCCCATCTCCCCCATGAGCAGGTGTCCTCTCTACTGCAATGAGCTCCCCAGGGATTCTGACAATCAGCCAGGTTTGGAGACCCACACTTGATCATTCCTCTTACAGCAGTTCTCAATCTGTGTTGCATATGATTATTATTTTTAAAAATATGAAAACCAGGCAGGGCACAGTGGCTCATGCCTGTAATCCTAGCACTCTGGGAGGCTGAGGCAGGCAGATCGCTCAAGGTCGGGAGTTCGAAACCAGCCTGAGCAAGAGTGAGACCCCATCTCTACCATAAATGGAGAGGAATCAATTGGCCAACTAAAAAATATATATGGAAAAATTAGCCAGGCATGGTGACACATGCCTGTAGTCTCAGCTGCTCGGGAGGCTGAGGCAGGAGGATTGCCTGAGCCCAGGAGTTTGAGGTTGCTGTGAGCTAGGCTGACGCCACGGCACTCTAGCCCAGACAACAGAGTGAGACTCTGTCTCAAAAAATATATATATGAAAACCACCACCCTCTACGGACTTATTCATTCAGAACCTCTAAGGAGTGGGTTCCAATCAAAAGAATTTTTTTTAACTTCCTCAGATTGAGAACCCTGCTGATTAGCAGAACACCATTACCTGCATGGACTGTAGGAAACGCAGTGGCACAGTAGGAGATGGGGTGAAACACCAACTCTTGGTCTTACCTGTTATCATGGGCTTAGGTTGATAGGACCAGATTCTGATGGTACACTAGGACCCATTATGGACTACAGCTAAAGCCCTAGCTTCTAGTAAAGATCAAATCACTACACTAGCAGAACTTGATAAAGTTATTTAACTTCTCTGAGGCTCAAGTTATCAATTCTTTAAAAAGGAATTGGCATAAATGGCCTCTGAAGATCCTTTGATTTCAAATGCCCTGATGATTCTACCACACAGCTACAAATCAGTCAAATGAATAAGCAGAGCAGTCCTTAAGTAAATGCAGGCATATCTTCTACAAATATCAGATTAATCAGAAATATACAATTTTTTGCTGACTTACATAAAAACCCTACTCATCACACCGTAAGAAATTCTAGTTAAACAAAATATATTCTATCAGGTCAATCACAAATGAAAATTAAACCAGTCACAGAAGTCCCAAAATAAATATAAACATTTGGAATAAAATAAAATTTTAAAATAACTATTTAATCTTTTCACAGTCAACACCATTCTGACTTTTAAAATTTTTTTCCATTTTTAAAAATTATGTAACATAAAATGTACCATCTTAATCATTTTTGATGTGTATTAGTTCTAGGGCATTAAGTATATTCACACTGGTGTACAACTATTAGCACTAACCACCTCCAGAACTGTTTAATCTTCCCCAAATGAAACTGTACCCATTAAACACTAATTCCCCATTCCCTCATACCCCCAGCCACTGGAAACCACCACTCTAATTTCTGTCTCTGTAAGTCTGTCTACACTAGGAGGCTAATATACGTGAAATCATGAAATATTTTGTCCTTTTGTGTCTGGCCATTTAGCATAATGATTTCAAAGTTCATCCATGTTGTAGGATATATCAGAGTTTCCTTTCTTTTTAAGATTGAATAATATTCCACTGTATGTATATACCACATTTTGTTTATCCATTCGTCCACTGATGGACACTTAGGTTGCTTCATTCTTTTTTTAACCATCTGTTATTTTGAAGTCACATCCAATAAAGATGAAAGAACTTGATATTATCAGCATTTCTTAAAAACAAAAAAACAAAAATAAGCCAACCACATGCTAAGCCATAAAATACACCTTAACAAATTTAGAGAATAAAAGTCATATTAAGAATGCTCCCAGACCACAGCAGAATTAAACTAGAAATCAATAACAGAAAGCTGGAAAATCTCAAAATACAAACTTGGATATTAAACAACACACTTCTAAATAATAGATGGGTCAAAGAAGTCTCAAGAGATATTTCTAACTAAATGAAAATGAAAATAGAACTTATCAAAATTTTTGAGATACAGAGAAAGCAGTGCTTAGAGGAAAATTTACAGCACTGAATGCAAATATTAGAAAAGAAGAAAGATCTAAAAAATCAATAACCTTAGTTTCCATTTTGGGAAACCAGAAAAAGATAAACAAATTAAATCCAAAGTATGCAAAAGAAAAATAATTAAAATTACAGCAGAAATCAATGAAATTGAAAACAGGAAGAGGGAAAAATCAATGAAACCAAAAGTTGGTTGTTTGAAAATATCAATAAAATTGATATGCTTCTAGCCAGATTAACAAAGAAAAAAGGAGAAGACACACATTAATAGCATCAAAAACGAAATACAGCCAGCACTACTGATCCTATGGACAGTAAAAGAACAAAGGAATATTATGAAGGACTCTATAACCAGAAATTTGATAACATAGATGAAATGGACCAAAACTCCTTGAAAGACACAATGTACCAAAGTTTACACAAGAAGAAAAGGACAATTTCAATAGATTTATATCTGTAATGAAATTGAATCAGTAATTAATAACATTCCACAGCAAAAAGCAACAGTCGCAGACAGGTTGACTGGCAAATTCTACCAAACTTTTAAATCAGAAATTATCTCAATCCTCTATAATCTCTTTGAGAAAACAGAAGTAGAAGCAATATTTCCTAACTCATTCTAGGAGGCCAGCATTGCCCTAATCCTCAAACTAGAGAAAGAAAATGGACAGAGACAAGAAAGGAAAACTGTAGATCACTATCTCTCATGAACACAGATGCACAAATGCTGAACAAAATACAAGCAAATTGAACCTATCAATGCACAAAAAGAATTCTACACCACAACCAAATAACATCTATTCCAGGTATGCAAGGCTGGTTCAATATTCAAAAATAAATTAACGTAAGCTGGGCATGGTGGCATGCACCTGTAGTCCCAGCTACTAGGGAAGCTGAGGCAGGAGGATTGCTTGAGCCCAGGAGTTCAAGTCTAGCCTGGGCAATACAACAAGACCCTACCTCTTAAAAATTGATGTAATCTCTTACATCAACAGGCTAAATAAGAAAAATCCCATGACCATACCAGCAGATGGAGAAAAACCATTTGATAAAACCAAACATCCATTTCATGATAAAAACTCTCAGCAAACTAAAAACAGAGGGGAAGCTCTTCAACTTGATAAAGAGTATCTACAAAAAACCTACAGCTAACATCATATACAATGGTGACAATTTAGATGCTTTCCCACTAAGATCAGGAATAAGGCAAGATGTCCACTCTCACTACTCCTATACAACATCATACTGGACATCCTAGCTAAGGCAACAGACAAGAAAAAGAAATAAAATGTATACAGATTAGGAAGAAAGAAATAAAATTAACCCTCACACTCTTGAGAGGCCAAGGTGGGAGGACTGCCTGAGGTCAGGAGATCAAGACCAGCCTGAGCAAGAGTGAGGCCCCATCTCTACTAAAAATAGAAAAAAAAATTAACTGGGCAACTAAAAATAGAAAAAATTCACCAGGCATGATGGCGTGTGCCTGTAGTCCCAGCTACTCTTGGGAGGCTGAGGCAGGAGGATTGTTTGAGTCCAGGAGTTTGAGGTTGCAGTGAGCTTGGCTGACATCACAGCACTCTAAGCCAAGCAACAGAGTAAGACTCTGTCTAAAAAAAAAAAAAAAAAACAAAAAAAAAAACACACACTAAAGAAAGAAAACTTACCTTTTGTCTATGTAGAAAATCCTAAAAAAATGAACAACAACAACAAAACCTCCTGGAATTAATAAGTAATTATAGCAAGAATGCAAGATACAGGGTTAATATAAAAAAATCAATTGCTTATATATCAGCAACAAATGAATTTGAAATTTTCTTTTTCTTTCTTTTTTTTGAGATAGAGTCTAGCTCTGTTGGCCAGGCTAGACTAGAGTGCCATGGAGTCAGCCTAGTTCACAGCAACCTCAAACTCCCAGGCTCAAGCAATCCTCCTACCTCGGCCTTCCACAGTGCTAGGATTACAGGCATGAGTCACCACGCCTGGCCCAATTTTAAATGTAATACCATTTACATTAGCACCCAAAAAAACCATGCTGAAATACTAAAATATAAATCTAACAAAATATGTACATCTACATGAGGAATACTCAATAGCTCTGATGAAAGAAATTACGATCGAGATAAATGAATAGATTCCATGTACATGGATAAGAAGACTCAATATTATCAAGACATGATTTTTCCCAACTTGATCTAAAAATTCAACGCAATTCCAATCAAATATCTGGAAGATTCAGGAATATACCTGCCTTTGGGGGGAAAAAATCCAGAAGACATTTTGAGAAGCTCAAAACAGAGCCCTGAGGTCAGGTGGGAGCCTGTTCAGATCAGGCAGGGGTCTATCCCTTGTCCCTCAGCCTATATCCCTTCCCTGAACTCTTCAGAGCTCAGCAAGGTGAAGACCTCCCTAGGCTCTGGCCTATGACCACACAACTGGAAGACCTCTCTTTATAATCACGAAGCTCACCTTTCTGACATTAGCTGTGCTGTTTCCTCACTGTTGACAAAACAATCAACTGATCTTTGACAAAGGAGGCAAGGCAATTTAGTAGAGAAAGGATACTCTTGGCCGGGCACGGTGGCTCAAGCCTGTAATTCTAGCACTCTGGGAGGCCAAGGAGGGAGGATCGCTCAAGGTCAGGAGTTCAAAATCAGCCTGAGCAAGAGCGAGACCCCATCTCTACTAAAAATAGAAATTAATTGGCCAACTAAAAATAAATATATGTAAAAAAAAATTATCCGGGCATGGTGGCGCATGCCTGTAGTCCCAGCTACTAGGGAGGCTGTGGCAGAAAGATTGCTTGAGCCCAGGAGTGTGAGGTTGCTGTGAGCTAGGCTGATGCCACGGCACTCTAGCCCGGGCAACACAGTGAGACTCTGTCTCAAAAAAAAGAAAAAAAAAAGGATACTCTTCTCAGTAAATGGTGCCAGAACAAGTGGACATCCACATGAAAAAAAACATGACTCTAGACATAGATCTTACACTTTTCATACAGATTAACTCAAAATCACAGACCTAAATGTACAACACAAAATTACAAAATTCTTTGAAGAAATCATAAGAGAATATCTAGGTGACCTTGGGTTTGGCAATGACTTTTTAGACACAATACCAAAAGCACAATTCATAAAAGAAAGAATTGGTAAGTTCACTAAAATTAAAAACTTCTACTCTGCAATAGACACTGCTAGCTCTTTTTACCCTTACTTTGGCTCTCCCTTTGCTGTGACAATGGGTCTGGTCATCATCTGTGGTATATGTATCTTGCTCGGTAAACCTATATCTTGCTCTTGCCCTATATAATCCTATCTTTCTCTCCTCAATAAACCTCATTTTTGTGCTTGCCTGAAGAAAATAAAAAACAAAACACTGCTAAGAGAACAGAAAAGGTAAGCCACAGGCTGGGAGAAAACATACACAAAATACATCTGATAAAGGACTGGTATCCAAAATATAAAAAGATTAAGTGAAATATGCCAGGCACAAAAAGACAAATATTACATGTTCTCAACTCATAAGTGCGCTAAAAAAGCTGATCTTATGTAAGTAGAGAGTAGAACGACAGTAAGCTATCTAGGGCTGGGAAGGGGGGTTGGGAGAGAGGGGTATGAGAGATTGGTTAATGGGTATAAAGATACAGTTAGAAGGAATAAATTCTAGTGTTCAATAGCATAGTAGGGTGCCTATAGTTAACAAGAATTTATTGCATATTTCAAAACAGCTAGAGGAGAAAGATTTGAAATGTTTTCAACACTAAGAAATGATAAATGTTTAAAGTGACTGAAATCCTTTTACCCTGATATCATCATTACACATTGCATGCATGTATCAAAGTATCACATGTACCCCATATATATGTACAATTATTATGAATCAATAACCCCCCCCCCCAAATACATATATACAAAGAACTCTTAAAACTCAGTGAGAGGCCAGGCGTGGTGGCTCACGCCTGTAACCCTAGCACTCTGGGAGGCCGAGGCGGGCGGATCGCTCAAGGTCAGGAGGTCAGGAGTTCGAAACCAGCCTGAGCAAGAGCGAGATCCTGTCTCTACTAAAAAAATAGAAAGAAATTAATTGGCCAACTAAAAATATATAGAAAAAAAATAAGCCGGGCATGGTGACACATGCCTGTAGTCCCAGCTACTCAGGAGGCTGAGGCAGGAGGATTGCTTGAGCCCAGGAATCTGAGGTTGCTGTGAGCTAGGCTGACGCCACGGCACTCTAGCCTGGGCAACAGAGTAAGACTGTCTCAAAAATAAATAAATAAATAAATACTTTGGATGGAACCATTCTTAAATAGGTCTCAGAATCTTTGTCTTTCCTTTGTGACAAAAACTATTTGTGGCCTGGCTCAGTGGCTCAAGTCTATAATCCCAGCACTTTGAGAGGCCAAGGTGGGAGGAACCCTTGTTCAAGACTGGTCTCAACATCTACTAAGACCCCATCTCTCAGAGAAATTAGCTAAGCATGGTGGCATATGCCTATAGTCCAAGGTACTCAGGAGGCTGAGGCAGGAGGATCATTTGAGCCCCAACAGTTGGAGGACCCAATGAACTATGATTACACCACTGCACTACAGCCTGGGTAACACCTGTTTCTAAGTGAAAAAAAAAAAAGAGAGAGAGGGGAAAAAAATTAAGGGAAAAAAAAAGGCCATTCATAATGGCTTATATCTGTGAGGCAGGAGAATTGCCTGAGCTCAGAAGTTCGAGACCAGCCTGCACAAGAGCAAGACCTGGTCTCTACTAAATAGAAAAATTAGCTAGACAACGTGGCATGCACCTGCAGTCTGAGCTACTCGGAAGGCTGAGGCAGAAAGATCACTTAAGCCCAGGAGTTGGAGGTTGTAGTGAGCTACAATGACACCACTGCACTCTACCCAGGGCGACAGGAGTGAGACTCTGACTCAAAAAAACGAAAAAAAAAGAAAAAAAAAAAAGAAACTGCACTCCCCTCCTCATTCCCCTGCTTAAAAATTTAAAAAAAGAAAAAGAAAAAAACAGAATTGCAAATTAAAACGAGATATCACTACACATCTATTAGAATAGTGAAAAGTCAAAACACTGACAAAACCAAATGGTGACAAGGATATGAAGTGACAAGAACTCTCATTCATTGCTGGTAGGAATGCAAAATGGCACAGCCACCTTGGAAGACAGTTTGGCAGTTTCTTACAAAATGAAACATACGCTTACCATATGATGCAGCAATCATGCTCTTTGGTATTTACTCAAATCAGCTCAAAACACATCCACACAAAAAACTGTACATGGATGTTTACAGCAACTTTATGCATAACTGTCAAAACTTGGACACAACCAAAATGTCCTTCAGTAGGTGAATGTGTAAACAAACTGGTACATCCATACAATGGAGTATTATTCAGCGCCAAAAAGAAATGAGCTATCAAGGAAAAGAGATGGAGGACTCTTAAATGCATATTGCTAAGTGAATCAAGCCAATCAGAAAAGGCTATATACTGCATGGTTCCAACTCTGACACTGTGGAAAAGGCTAAACTATGGAGACAGTATGGTTACAGATCGGTGGTTGCCAGGGGTTCAGGAAGAAGGAGGGAACCATGAATAGGAGGAGCAAAGGGGATTTTGGGGGCAGTGAAACTATTCAGTTATGATACTATAATGGTGGATACATGTCATTACATATTTGCCAAAATACACAGAATCTGTATCACCAAGAGTGAACCTTAATATAAACTATGGGCTTTAGTTAACAGTAATGTATCGATATTGGCTCAACAACTGTAAGAAACATACCACACTATCTCAAGATGCCAATAACAAGAGAAGGAGGAGGGATGAAAACTGTACTTTCTGCTCAACTTTTCCATAAACCTACTAAATAAAACTGCTAAAAATAATAATTTCGATGTAAATATACAACTGTCTCTTGGTATACATGGGGGATTGGTTTCAGAATCCCCCACTCATACTGCAGTCCTCCAGTCAGCCTGTGTAACCCACGTACGAGAAAAGTAGGGCTTCTATTCAGGTGGGTTTCAAATGCCAAGAATACTGTATTTCTCTGAGTACAGCTGAAAACAAACTGTGTACAAGTAGACCCTCGCAGTTCAAACTCATGTTGTTCAAGGGTCAACTGTATACACCCTGGAAAGGAAAAACTGAGGAAGAGAAGTCTGTGACTACGCCTACCTTGCCCAGGTCTCAGAGACAGCCATGCCTCCCGACTTCCCCAGAAGGGCTAATGCAAACTCCTAAAGAAGCTAAAGCCAAAACTATGACTTAGAGGCTCAGTTTAGCTCATCTTCTTGGAGTCATCTTCTTGGAGTCTTCCTTTACAGCTGCCACGCTGTCCTGTCTTCACACAGCTGTAACCATGCTTGTTACACAGTTTTCACACATAAACAGCGGCTTTTAAAAGAAATATTTGATTTGCGGGGAAAATCGTTTGACAAATTTACTTCCAGTAGGAAATCTTCCTATAAGGCTGTAGAGTCTGCATTAGCCTGAGGGCAGGAATGATTCACACTAAGGTTAAGAATATAAGCACAAGATGAAGAAATATAATTCAAGTTTGCTTTCAAGGAAAAATAAATGTTTTCATCCTGGTTACTGAACTGAGGCTGTGAGAACTTTGTCTCCTGAGCAGAGGCTCACAGGTCATAGATCATCTGGTTTGTTCTGCTACCACAAGCTGAAAGCAAAGACCAGCTATGGCTGCAAGCAAAGGGCTCCCCTGACAGGCCTGGCCACTGACCACAAGCCACCCAGAGATCACTACAGGGACAATTAACTTCCATTGCCACACACACAGGACCAGTCATCCCAAAGCCTACTTCAGCTTCCTGTAGCCCACCTTGTTTCTCTTTGCCTAGGCATGACAGCTCATTAAGAGAGCTAGTTAGAAATTATATCTCCTTCACTTGGTTGCAGTTCTGGAAAATACACTAAAAATTTTTCAAAAAAATAAGAAATAAAAGAAATTATATCTCCTTTCTCACTCTCAGCCTGTTTTATCCACAAGAACAGAACCCTCAAGATAACCAAACAGTAGAGGAGGGAAACTTTCTCCTTTTAGAAGTATTCCAGCTAACAGTTGAAAAAGAACCAGTTGGTGGCCAGGTACAATAGCTCACGCCTGTAATCCCAGCACTCTGGGAGGCTGAAGCGGAAGGATCGCTTGAGCCCAGGAGTTCAGGACCAGCCTGGGCAACATAGTGAGACTCTATCTCAGCAAAAAAAATTTTAATTTACCCAGGCATGATGGTGAGCAGCTATAGTCCTAGCTACAAGGCTGGGGCAGGAGGATCACTTGAGCCCATGAGTTCAAGGTTATAGAGAGCTATGATTGCACCACTGCACTCCGACCTGCACAATAGAGTGAGATGCTATCTCAGAAAGAAAAAGAAAAGAAAAAGGATGAAGAGAATGAGAATATCATAGGTTTACAGTCCAAATAATGAATTAATAAATATAGGGAATGATCATTAATGGCTACTAATATCACAGAAAGATATCCAGACATTTTATGTCTTCTGAGTATACACCACCACCTATGAAGTATTCACGGGGGAAAAAAAACTAAACAAGTCTCTAGATCTAATTACAAATTTACACAAAATATGGGGGAGCAAAGGAACATATTAAATGAACACCAGAGAATGCAACCGGTAAAATCCAGAGAGTAGGAAAGTCTATAGAAAAAAACTTGATTTCTTCAACAAATAAATTAAGGGGGGATGAGGGATGACGGATGGCAGAAAAACCTATAAAATTTAAAGATTTAATGCCGGATGTGGTGGCATGTGCCTGCAGTCCCAGCTACTCGGGAGGCCTTTGAGCTCAGGAGTTCAAAGCCAGCCTGGGGAACACAGCAAAACGCCATTACACAAAAATCTAAGGTCTCAGTTTGCATAAACTCTGACCAGCATAAAGCTGGTATCAGCATGCTGAGTTACAAGGGTAGATGATTCATATATATATGATACAGGCTTTCGAAGCCAGTATGGTTTTATGTTTCAAATATTCTATTCATTCACTAGGTCTCTTACGGGAGCTTATTGCCGAGATATAGATCTATAATCATAGCGTGGAGAGGAAGGGATGGCACGATAGCTCTTGAAAATCATCTCTGCGTTTCTCATAATCATCACTCCGCTTTGGAGCACAGACAAGGAAATTGAGTGTGTTTACTTTCAAAATCGGTTTTAGTCCCTCAATGCATGGGAAAGGTCAGAAACGAAAAGCAAGCGAGATAAAGAGGTATCAGCAAGGTAAAAATGTCAACCTCAACAAAACCTGCCATTTTTACAAACCACTAGTCTAATTTCGAAGCCAATAAATTGGGAGGAAAACAGAATAATGGAAAAATAGGATGTCTTCAGCACAAAAGTAACACGTGTCAGTGCCCATGCAAAGCAATTTATTTGTTACAGAAAGAAACATGCCTGAAAAAAATGGGCTTGGCCTTTAGTTGCAGAAATGATCTACCTAGGTATCGCTACACGACTACCTTCCTTTAGCCACCGTGTGCATTGTGTATAAATGTGAAGGCATAACTCACATCCTGTTTATGAGAATCTATTGTACAGAACTAAAGGGAAGCCTTGCACATTATTATTCCTGTGTTTGTTTTGTTTTGTTTTGTTTTTGCAAATATATGTTCCAACATCCTGTGAAGAGAACGGCAAGGGAGGCCAATTTCAACTACTTTACAAAAAGCCTCAGAACTTACATCTAACGTGCTGCCAAATGACTCTTCACAGGTGAGCAGAAGCTGCCGTCCTGCGATAGCTCCAGACCCGTTCCAAACCATCCCGGGGGTTGCGTGTTTAATCAACACCAGCCAGGCCACCTTTATTTAAAGAATAGTCATTTAGATTAAATCCAGGCAAAAGTCAAAAGAAAGAGGAAACACCCTCTGACTGTATCTGTCCTTTTTTCTCTCTCATTTTCATGGAGATGTGCTGGAGATAAGAATCTATAAATGCTACTTCAAACGACTCCTCCGATGTCCACTGAGAAACCACACGGCTGAGGCTGCCCCTTGTGTCCCAGCTCTGTAGCACTCCGACAGCTTCCCCCTTTACCTGCCTTTTCTAGGGCAGTAACCTCTGGGTTATTAAGCCCTCATCTTGTTGGAACCATCTTCTTCCTGTGCTTGTGAAAATCTCGCTCTCCTGGTTTCCTTCTAGCCCGTGAAAGACACACTCCTGTCTTCTTTGATGTTTACCCATGTTGGTCTTCCCATCACTTGCTTATATTCTCCTGGGCATGTTTTGTGCCTCAATCCTTTCCTCACTCTCCTTTTTGCCTGTGCTTCGCCTTAGCTGCTCTCCTGACTTGAGCTCTGCCTCTCTGGAGGTATCTTGGGTTGAATAATGCCCCTGCCCTCCCACACCCCCCAAAAGTCATGTGCATCTGGAACACCACATGTGACCTTATTTGGAAAAAGTCTCTGCAGATACAATGAATGAGGATCTTGAGATGAACTCATGGGCCCTAAACCCAATGTCAGGTGTTCTCATTTAAAAAAAAAACGGAGAGGATGCCGACACATTGGGAAAAGTCTGTGAAGAAATGAAGGCAGACGTCGGAGTGATGTAACCACAAGCCCAGCAACACATGAAGCCACCAGAAATTAGAAGATGCAGGAAGAATCCTCGCCTACCGCCTCCCAAGACAGTGACTCTAAAGGCACCTTGATCTAGAACCACTCACTTTACGACAATTTATTATAGCAGCCCTGGAAAACTAAGGCGTTAGCTCACTCATTATTCCCGCATTTCATCCACAATTTCTCTCTAGAGCTTCAGAATGAAATTTGAACTCCAGCAAAGGATTGGAAGCATCTCACATTGACATTCCTAAAGCAAGAACCGTCTCTGTTCTTTCGGGGATTTCTAGTTGGAACACAATTTCTTAACCTATTCTGAAATCCAAGCTAAAACCTCAGGGGAGACTCTTCCCTCTGTTTCATACTCATATTTCTCTGGGCACCAAACCCCGTCAATTTTTGTGACATACCTCTCCTAATTTAGGTCCTCTCCTTTTCTTTACTGTTGCAATCGACCGAGACCCCTTCCTGAGAACACCGCATATGTGCTTTACCCATCCAGCCTGCCCACCAAGGCTGACAGGGGCAGCCTTGCAAAAGTAACAGGAAAATACCTAATCCCGCATGAGAAATCTTTCTCCACCCAGGCCGTGAGTGCCTAGTGGGCTTTCCACCCCAACACACCCCTTCCCAGGCCAGCCCCCCACTGCCCTGCAGAAAAAGTCCAGACCTCATCCCATGTTACATATACGAAGGCCAGCGTGATCCGGTACCTGCCCAACCCTGCGGTCTTGAGTCTTCTTGCCTTCCTCGAGGGGCATGCTGGGACACTCCACCCATTCCAATCTGCTTCCAGCTTCCTAAAGAACCCAACCTTTCTCTCTAGTGTCATTTTATTACCAGAAATGAAAGCTCCCTTTTCCCTGGTTCCGCGGCAAAATTCTTACAGTCCCGCTTCAAATGGCATCTCCTCTTTGAAATTTTTCCCAACGCAGCAGCCTCTTTGAGGGTCTATCTCATCATCTCTGTCTACCCCTTTGGACTCAACAATGACTTTCAGTGTGGCCCCGGCCTCACACCGCCTTCTCCCTGCGCGAGCCAGAAAACTCCTCTAGGAAAAGAATTCAGACTCATCCATTTACCCAAGTGCTGTTGGCTCCATGCCTGTGAGTGAACACATACTAAATGTTTCTGAGTAAAACAGAGTTACGTGAGAGTCAGGCTGCATCTCCAAAACCCGGTTTTGGTGCAAAACAAACTGTGATTTAATTGCTTCAACATTGCAGGAAGAAATGTTTTCACCCAACCTCAAAGGAAGGGAAGACTTCAGAATTAGAGCTCTTACGAGGCATAGGATGAGTCACTCACTAATACAGCGAGCTCCGGAGACCTAGAGCTCTTCACAGATGCAAAGAATTTTCAGGAACAGAGAGACAGGGTATTCTAATATTCAGGGAAGGCTGCATTTGGTGACATTGGGCAACTTTCAGCTCCATGTGGTTCATCTTTGCCGATGCCCAGCCTTTCTATTCTCCTGGCCATCTGAATGTGTATTTGAACAGAAAGACATTAGAATATCAACCTGTAAGCTTTGCAGGCAATCCAATGACTTTCTTGCCAACACGGCTGCTAAAGGCTTAAACTTCTAACGGGAAAAATATTTCTTGCCGCAGTGCAAACTAAGCTATCGCAAAGAATAGGTCATGAAGTGATGGCAAGTTCTAGGAGCAGAAGTTACTGTTCAACAGTAAAAGCTGCCGAAGAAACCACAATGGTCTTTAAGGGAATTCATTCTTGTTTAGTCACCGACCCTGCAATCAGACTGCCACCTCCATAACCGTGTAGAAAAAGCACCCACACTTTCTATGTAAATAAAGACAACAAAATCCACAAAAAAGAAGAGAGCTAGTGTTGTACCTGCCGAACCACTGAAACTCCTCAGGTCTCTATTTTTAAAAAAGTATTAGATGTAAGCATATGACACTCAGGCCACAATCTCCAAGGCTGAATGCCAGTTCATTATTTTTTATCATTCTATCATCATAAAAAAAAAAAAAACACCACGGTGCCTGCTCTTAATATGCTATTTGCAGACAGACACTGGGTGCCAGGAATAACCGTGATGTGAAATCAGAGCTCATGCATTATTCATGGTGTCTGGTTTATATTATTTCTGGCACTCACAGGAAAACAAGTAGCATTGCTTCTGTGGAGAATAATTCAGGACTCTTCAAACTCGAAGGATACCTGAGAGGACAATGTCAAATACTGAAACACAAGGGGAGGTCTTAGGGAATTGCACAGTTATCAAAAAAAAAGGGGGGAGGAGGATGTACTCATTTTGCCAAGTTGATAGATGAAGCTGAAAGGGGCATGATGCTTTTCTCTCCCTTTAAAAAAATAGCCCAAAGGACAGTAAAATATGTCCAAGAGAGCCCTGATATATCCTTAACACAACTTCACCTTGACAGTAACCTAGAAAATGCATAAAAGCCTGCGATGTCAGCCACAGGTACAGCGGAATGGAGATTGGATTGGGTAAGGCTTGGTTTCAAAGGCCAAGTGCACCAGCTACGACTTACATGACCTTGAAAACAAATCCCAGCACCATTTTGCTCACGTGGAAAACTGAGGCAATGGTTGCATCTAGCAGGGATGACCCATGGCTTCCTAGAGCACCCAGCTCAGAACTACGCAAACAACAGGTAACAAATGACCAGCGTCTCTCTCTCTGTCTGCCGAGGACTATGCAGACTTCAATGAAAACATCCTTAGAAGGTAACATCTCCAGGGGACGTTGAAATGCATGAGAAAGATCTAGAATTTTTATCATGAAAGTTTCCGTCATCCAATGTGTTTGATCGAGTAGGGCTGAATGACCAACTCTAGGAGGAACAATGATTTCTAAAGCTTCTGTTTGTTAGAAATGTTATAATCTTGCAGGATTCCGCCCTGGCAGTCAATGCAGGTTTGAGCTGTCGTCAACCCTGGATGAGGAATGAGAAAACCCAAATTCCCTTCTCGGTTCCGCTTCCTATCAGAATGGCAACGTTGGGTGGACTTTGCGTGGTCTGCCCACCAGGTCTCTGTGACATGAGAGTGTGCATCTGGTATCGCTGGTCACCTGTTCTCACGGATTTCACAGGCTGTGCTCTGCGAGGCACCATTTTGCCTACTTCACCTACGGGCTCTTTGATGTCTCCATTTTTGGCTTTTTCCTCCTCATTTCCCTGCAAACAGCTCTAATTTATGATCAACGGTGAACTCATTAACTCCCCAAAACCTCTCACTCATCAAACTGATTAGAGTTAGCATTGCTCACCCAGTCCTCGTAGGGAGAGACTTCAGCATCAGCCTCGCCTTTTTTTGTTCTCTTGGATTCAGACTCTCAGCTCTGGTTACTTACTGAAACCATTGCTTGTTTTTCATTCCTGCATACTGATGTTCAATTCATTTGTTCATTCCAGTGGTCTAGCCTGAAATATTTAATAACCACAATCTGTATTAGCTTCGTAGAGCTACTGTAACAATATTTTACAGACTGATTGGTGTCAGACACTGAATTTTTTTTTTTTTCCTGACAGTTCAGGAGGCCAGAAGTCAGAATTCAAGGTGTCAAAAGGGCTGCGTTCTCCCTCACGGATCTGGGTGGGGAACCCTTCCTTGACTCTTCTAGAGTCAGTGGCTCCCTCCCTCCAACCTCTGCCCCATCACTACTGTGTGCCCATGTCTTCCCTTAGCCTCCTCCTCCCTACGTGCCTGTGTCTGAGTCTCCTCTTCCTAGAAGGACACCAGTCATGCTGGATGAAGGTCCCATCCCACCACAGGGGGACCTTATCTTAACTTACATCTTAATTACATCTGCAAAGACCCT
Source organism: Lepilemur ruficaudatus (assembly GCA_963574885.1). Classification (NCBI taxonomy): domain Eukaryota; kingdom Metazoa; phylum Chordata; class Mammalia; order Primates; family Lepilemuridae; genus Lepilemur; species Lepilemur ruficaudatus. The sequence goes on from CAUYRT010023405.1 coordinate 21,923, forward strand.
ATTTCCAAATGAAGTCACATTCACGGGCGCTGGGCTTTAAGAATTCAACCTATCTTTTTGGAGGGATACATATCAGCCCATAATAAATGGATAGACCATCATTACTTCATGCTCTAAGTTCTCGTTAACCGGTTCCTATTGCATATCACTGTTTACTCTTGGCTTACAATGTTCCTTAAAGCTGAGTCACAGTAGACCTTGTTAGCTTACACCCTAATCACGAGTTTGCCGACTACCGAAACACTTCATGATTTGCTAAATCACCGTGCCCTGTTCCTCAGCCCCAAGGAGTTATGAACACCATCTTCCTTCCACCTGTATTATTTTAGCACTTGAGTTTTAGGGATAACGGGAAAAATTGCTCGTTGATCCAATATTATGTGTCAGGCATGAGTTTATTTTTTATTATTCAATTTATTTTTTTTAATTTCAGAATATTACAGGAGTACAAATGTTTTGGTTACATAAATAGCTTTTGCACCGTTTGAGTCAAAGTTATAAGTGTGCCCATCCCCCAGACAGTGTGCATTGTACCGTTAGGTTTGAATTTACCCATCCCCTCCTCCCCCATCACACCTGCTGGACACCCTATTAATGTTACTACTATATGTGCACATAAGTGTTGATCAGTTAATACCAATTTGATGGTGAGTCCGTGTGGTGCTTGTTTTTCCATTCTTGGGATACTTCACTTAGTAGAATGGGCTCCAGCTCCATCCAGGATAACACAAGAGGTGCTAGATCACCACTGTTTTTGGTGGCTGAGTAGTGCTCCATGGTGTACATAGACCACATTTTATTAATCCACTCACGTACTGATGGGCACTTGGGTTGTTTCCACATCTTTGCAACTGTGAATTGTGCTGCTATAAAAAAGAACTAAAAGTAGAACTAACATTTGATCCAGCAATCCCACTACCGGGCATCTACCCAAAGGTAAAAAAGACATTTTATAATAGGACATAAGTCTAGATGCTTTCTAGTCAATTTCTTGCTTCATGTTTATAAAGATATCTTAGAGAATTATTCTTCTCATTTCAAAGACAAGGGGAGTGTTTCAGAGAGACGAACATATTCAACTTTACATGGCTAAAAATTGGTAAAGCCATCATTTCAACCTGATTCTGAGGCAATCCAGTTACTCATTCTGCCAAGTTAATTTACCCTACGTTTGTGGCTATGCTGGATGTACTAGCAGCAAAACAACATCTAATTTCTCTTTGTATTCCTAGAACTTACTAGGGTCTTGAACTATCCCAGCTGGAAAAATGAAAGCAGAACAGAAAGAGAATGTCTCTGCCGGTTGCATTCTCTGAGTGTGCAGGACTTTATTCATGTTTATTCAGAGTTAAACAATGGTTTAGAGAATTCAGAGAGGGTGAAGTAGTACACCTTTGCTGCAAATGTTACTCCCAAGATGATATTTGACCCCTTAAATCTTGCCACTGAGCAAAAGTTTCCATGCATAAAAATGTGAACCACTGTATGTGGACATTTCCACTTTATCCACAAAGGTAATATCAGGTTTCAATTCCAGTTTCCAATTTCATTTGAGGGGAGAGTCAAATACACGAAGAAGAAGGAGAAGGAGAAGGAGATGAACAAGAAGAGGAGGAGGCAGAGAAAAGAAAAAAAAAGAAGAAGACGAAGAAAAATCAGAAAACATTGTGAAAACTGAATATGAAAAAGAAGGGAAGTGATGCATAGTCAACATTTAAATCCAGACGCTGATTAATAATTATGGCTCAACTTAATCAAGGCATTTCCACTTGGGAGAGCTTTTAATGTTTATTATACACCAATTAAAACACTTTTGCTCTCAGACGAGTTCTGACTCTGGTGCTAATGGCTTTGTCTGCATGAAGTTGATGTGTGGGGAAATCTGGTTGACCTTGTTTTCAGTTGAAACTTTGAGACACGCTGAATTTTATTTTAATTGGCCTTTGAAGCAAGTTTTGAAGAAAAACAAATGCGTTTCATTGAACAACTTAATTATTTAGGTTTCTCGACTTTCTTCGTTTTCATTGTACCAAGTGTTTTCTCAGATATTAACGCATTGAATCCTTTGTAATAGAGTAAGTGTGTATGATTCAGGATACTGAAATTTGCATGTATGTTTAAGGATGTATTCGGTATACACACAGATATGCGTGCATTATCTAAAATATGTAACAGATACACATGCGTAATATTTTAAAATGTATGTAATATGTATATAATACATAATATATATTTCATATTAATACATACAATAAGTGCATGTAATTGATATGAATTGATATATGTATATAATATATTATTAATATATGTTAATATATTGCATTTTATTATTAATATATGAATTTAATATATGATCTATATTTTTAGTAATATGTACTATATTATATATCATATGCATAATATTCGTAATACAGTATGTTTTTAAAAAGTAATAAGGATATGGTAAAAAAAAATACAATGCACTTCCATGGTATAAATTTAAGTGTGCTTTTTTATCTCCCACTCATGAAAGACAAATGTTATTATCAAGATTTTTTTGTAACTTTCAAAAAATATACGTATATGCCTATACACACATGTGAATATATATATATCCTCACCTATTTGTGTGCCTACTATCCTCTTTATTATTTTTATATATCTATATCAGAAATCATACGTAATACCAATTTTGCTCAGAAAAGCAATGTGTGCAGATAAAAATCTCCACCTGTCTGGATTTCCTAGAAGGTAAGGTCCCCATTGGGATGTCACCCTAACCAATGACATGTCAGTAGCAGGTGGTGTGTGGCACTTCTAGAAATCACCTTGAGCGTATCAGCATATCAGTGTATCAGCAAGGCTCAGCTGATACACTACACGCTCCTGATTAAAACCATCCCCCAAACTGGAACTGGTAGATCAAGGCATCTGTGTACTCTTTGCTGTGATGGGCATTGCCAAATTCCTTTAGTGAGGTCACAATGGTCTATGATCTCCTCAACAATTTATGACAGTGTTTCTCCATGAACTTACCAATTTGGCTTGTGCTATCAAACTGTGTCCTCTTTTCCAATCTAGTAACTGAATGTTTCAGTTTTAATTGACATTTATGTTAATATGTATAAGAGTACATATTATGCTTATACATATATAAGAATAATCAATTTTTGTAAATGAACACTTTTGTGAATTATCTATTTATAAATATTATCCATTGTATTTCCACAGGGCTCTTCTTTATATATGCATATATTTGAACGCACATTATATTTGATAAGCATCATTCTATTATACTCTCTGTCTCCAGGAGATCAATTGTTTTTAATATTTATTTTACATAGTAAGTCAAATAGTACTTCACTTTTTCATTTGTTCCTTTGTTTATGGCATTTTCCCTTGCAATCCATAAAAAAATGTAGTCCAACATACTAACCTTTTACAAACAATTTAGTTCAGTGCTTAAAAAAAACTCACTGTGTTTATATTTTCTCATCTTTAAAACGCTAATAACAAATCAGTAATTTGATTTGTTATTTTTAAATTATTTTTAAAAGATCCTTCCAGGTTCTTTTTTTCTTTCAGAGACTAATACCAGCTCATTACTCAGTTTTCATTTATACCAACAACAACAATGTCATCAGAGCTAATAGCCATACAGCCCCTGCTATGTATGGGACAGTGTTCTAAATGCTTCTTGCATTTGAATCCCTTTCCACTGATACACAAGACCGACAATATTGCTGATTTGTTACTAGCATTTTAAAGATGAGAAAATACAAACACAGTGCGTTTGGGAGGAAAAAGCCCACACATTCTTATTCTTTTTCAGAATGCTTTATTCTCCTGAGTTTATTTTTCTACAAAATATTTAGTCACTTCATCTGATTTCTTTTTCCCTTGAAAAATGGTATTTTAAAATTAGAATTGCACTCATATTTAGCATCAATTCATGAAAAAAAACTCAGAGAAAAGTAGGAATACAGTGGTACATCCTCAGTTTCATGAATAATATCTACACACAAGCTAAAGCTAACCTCTTACTTAATTAGGAGAAATTAGGTGTTTTCCCCATAAGATAAATAACAGGACCATGATGTTTCCTCTGACCATTCCTATTTCATGTTGTAATGGAGGTCCTATATTATGCAATAAGACAAGAAAAGGAAATAAAAGATACAAATTTAAAAAGAAAGATTTTTCAAGACTATATAAAACTGTCCTTTTTTTAATGGATAACATGACTTTCTACGTAGAAAATCCCAAAGAATTAACAATCAAACTCTTGAAAGTAACATGTGAGTATATCAAGGTCACAGGATACAACATTAATATAAATAATAAATTGCTTTCCTGTCTACCAGCAATGAGTAATTGGAATTTAAAGCTTCTAAAAAAGTCATTTAATTAACACCATAAAAAAGCAGTTGATTGTTGCAAATGACCAATGAAAAATCGACTTCTATTATTTAATTGTCCTTATATCAGGGCTTTGTGTGTAATAACAAAATATTGCAGGCAACCTTAGTGTTCATTTGCAGGGTGGTGGCTGCACAAACCATCCTATAAATAGAGTCAGTTATAATGCACAACATACGGGATTATGATATAGATCTGTATGTACCATGACACATCCTCAAGCTACATTATATAGTACCTAAAATCACTGTGTAATGTTATTGATGGAAACATGTCATGTTGTCTGCAGGTGAGTATATGCATATATATATATATATATAAATTGATGGTGACAGCTATCTCTTGATATAGGGCTGGAACAGCAATCTGACGAGACCTGTTCTTTACCCGGATTTCAACAAAAATATGCAGGAATAATGAAATGGTGTTTACCTATAAAATTAAGATAAGGAAACTATAAAGAACGTATTTCTGAGGAATTGAAACCATTACCAAAGCAGTGGCCCCTGGTGCAAAGGGATTCAGCAAGAAATATCGTGATGTTGGTGGTGGAGAGACATTAAAATATTACTTATTACAGTTATGCATAATTCAGGGAGTATACGGAAGAGGGCGAAACCCTATGGAATAATCACCGTTTTGTAACTCGCACGTGATTTCTGTGAGATGACGAACATTATCACTGTTCCTATGGTAGGGCGATCGAAGCTCAGAAAATTAACCTTAGCAGTGTTGCAATCGACAGAGTCAGGATTAAACTTGGCCAGCGGAATTTTAGAAGTTCCTGCTCTTTGCACAAGGGCCTCCTCATTTTATATGCATAAAGCAAGTATAATGTATCCCAGTGAGAGATATTATATAGCCATAAAATATGATGCTCAGCTTCATTTGCATAGATATCATTAGGAGATCCATTTCCATATTATAGGGCTATTTCTGACCTCAGTAAATGACCCATAATATCAGTGATTTGTAGATCTTGTTATAAAACCTTCTAATAAAAATTCCTATGTAAGGATTCAACTCATTTCAACGAGAATTCATCGGCTTGTTTTACCAATGTAAGCGAGTTTAGGAGTAAAGTTTTACACCAACAGGTTTCGGGAGATCACCACAGGACACGCGCAGGGCTGAGATGACAGAGGCAGAATTAGAGGGGACAGAGAAAGACTTTAGAAGGTGCAGGATGGGCTCTCAGGAAGATGATGCTGAAGACCTCGGGAATTATTTTTAAAAAGGAGGTGCTATTTTCACTTTGGCTGTGCCTTGGAAAATATACTGAAAAACAAGCGTATACAACCACCTCCAATGAAAGGTAGCCATGAGTGCACGCTTAAACTTTAAATTTCAGTGGGACTGAATACCCTCATAAATCTATGAATATCAACTTTTACCTAGAGTCCAGATCACGTCTACTAGCTAGGGTGATGCGACACTGTTTAAATTTTAATTTTCAGTGTAGAAACTGTGATTACTTACTTCATAGTACTTACTCCGTTTAAGGGAAATTTCTCATCTTTGTTTCTATCCTTTCTTCCTTCTCTTCATGTCCCAGGAGGTTGCAGATATTTCACATATAAAATTCAATAATAAAAGAAAAGAAAAATATACCCATGGAATTTGGTCTATCAGGAGAGATGAGCATAGAAATCAGCCGAATATCTTCAGATAGTTTACGGTGGAAAAAAAAAAAAGAAGAAAAAGAAAAGAGCCCAATAGACTTGAACAGTTCCAGAGCACATGAAATATATAGACAGAGAATTAAGGAGAGAGTAATTGAGTCTCATAGGAGCTCATGGAGGGCTGCCTGGAGGAGGTGGTCTTTGAACTAGGATCTAGGGAAAAATTAGCTGCTTGCTTTGGAAGTTTCAAACAAAGTTGGGAGTAGATTAATACACTGTGGTATAAGTATATCATGGAGTTCTACGCATCCACAAGAAACGGTGGTGATCTAGCACCTCTTGTGTTATCCTGGATGGAGCTGGAGCCCATTCTACTAAGTGAAGTATCCCAAGAATGGAAAAACAAGGACCACATGGACTCACCATCAAATTGATAGTAGCTGATCAACACTTAAGTGCACATATAGTAGTAACGGTCATCAGAAATCAAGCAGGTGGGAGCAGGGAGGAGAGGATGGATATATTCACACCTAACAGGTACAATGAACACTGTCTGGGGGAGGGACATGCTTATAGCTCTGACTCTGGCGGGGCAAAGGCACTTTATGTAACCAAAGCATTTGCATCCCTATAATATTCTGAAATTTAAAAAATAATAACAATAAAAAAGTAGATGGGAAAGTCCATGTGGAGAGAAATGCATGTTTTATTTTGTAAGCACATGGGATCAGGCCAGGGACTTTACACAGAGGTGAGACATAACCGTACTATATCAAAAATTCTAAAGAATCATTTGAACAGGGATGCAGGGTATGGATTTGCAAGAGGCTAACGTTACAGCTTTGGAGCTTCAAGACCAGGTAGGAGCTCAT
>CAUYRT010023408.1:0-14909 GCA_963574885.1 Lepilemur ruficaudatus
AGAGTAGGTTTTTGAATGTAACAAGATAAGTCAACTTGAGTGGTAATATATTTTGGGAAATCAGCTCACTACAAATTGTGACTGTAAACATTGTACTGTAAATGCTTTGTAGTTTTCCCCCAATAAAAAAAAAAAGAAAAAGAAAAAGAAAACAAACAAACAAAAAAAAATATGGTGCCTTTGGACATCCCATTAGTCCTTGAGGGAAAGGAAAGGGTTTTCTTGGGCTGGGCTATTAGATGGGAAAGGGAATCTCAGGCCTACAGAGACAAAGAGGCCTCCCAGACTAGGGTGCTTGTTGGGGCTTGTCTCTATTTTGTTTGTTTGTTTGTTTTTGTATTTTTAGATCTCTCTGTCTAACCTAATGTGGTATCTCTCGGTGGGAAAGGTAAGTCAATTTTGCAATTATTTTGTGGATAACTATTTCACATATTAAGTTCAATGTTTCCATGAGATGATCATATGGAAGGTAAATAAAACACTGTTTTTTAGAAACAATTAATTCCAGGTTGTCTATATAGCAGTGAGGAGGATGGACAACAATGGATGTTATCTAGAACATTTAACAAAATTAATATTACTCTTCTATTTTCTGGCTGTTCAGTTAACATTGACTACTGAAAAAAAATTTATTTTGATGCAATTGACCTGGAAATCCAAGTCTGAAGATTCATAAGATAGATTATGGATCTCTTTTTCATCTTGTAAATATCAAATTATCAGCTAATTCCTGCTGAAAGGCAAAAATGTTGAACGATGGGATATATTTGTTTTGCTATTTATGCACTTTTAGTTTTGACATGTTCTGTCTTATACAGAATAATTAGCACAAGACTCTGACAAAGGAAAGCAAGCAATTATTTAATTAAATAACTCCTTAGTTTGGTAAATAAATGTTCAAAATAGCAATTTTAAGAATTTGGTTTACTTTCTCCAGTATTTCTTCCCTCCAATCCTGACAGAGAAATGACATAATTTACTAAAGCTTGTTTTAGAAGACTAGTATATTCCAAAATAATTATTTCTATATATAAATCTAGAAAATTATACCTGGAGGTGTTTCTGTTAAAAAAAAAAAACATTACTGCACATCATAATTCTCTTTATAAGATTCACATAGCACATCAGCATAGTAAGAACCTGTAAAGTCTTTTTTTTTTTTTCCCAAAAATTTTATTGGGGGAAAACTACAAAACATTTACAGTACAATGTTTACAGTCACAGTTTGTAGTGAGCTGATTTTCCAAAATATATTACCACTCAAGTTGACTTATTTTGTTACATTCAAAAACCTACTCTGTCAAAGTAGTCCAGAGAGTACATACATAGTGCTCCAACTGTACCTGCGTACAACCAACACTCCATTTTAAGTGTACAATTAAATGATTTTCAGTGAATTTACCAAGGTGTACAGTTAATCACATAAATCAGTTTTAGAGGAATTCCTTCCCCCTATTGGACCCCTAATTCCGCTCCCCAACTATGCTTGAAAAAGTAGTCGGCCTATTCTTTTTACTTGTTTTTTTTCGGTATATCTTCTTTCAGGAATATCTAACTTAACCAATGTGCACGACAAGGAATAGAAACTATGGATCTACCCAGTGATTTAGGTTTTAACATAGCAATGTCTGGAGCAGAGTGTGCTGTACCTTGTGTGTAGTCTCAGCGTTCCCTTCCCAGTGAGAAGCACCAGCATCCACTCAGCTCTGCAACTCAGAAACCAGGGGCTCATCTTCAGCACTGCCCTTTCCCTCAAACTCCTGTGTCCATTTCATCAGCAAGCTTGGTAAGTTTTGCTGCCTCCGTGTCTCTTGACTTTCTCTACTTCTCCTCATGTCTGCTCCAGCACCTGGTCCAACAACCTGCATTTCTGACCTCTTTAAGGGCCTCTTCACATCAACTCTTACCCTCTCCAGTGTGATCTCCAGCTAGAATAAGCTTTTCTCAATGCAAATCTTATCACATCTCCCTATTCCCAAACACTTTAACAGGCTTTTATGTGTCCCTATAATGAATTCCCCAAATCCTTAATACAACTTACAACGCTCTTCACAGTCTGACACCTGCTCTCACCACTCTCTGCTCCTCTCTGGTCTATACCTTCAGCACCTCAAATATGCCTGCTTCCTCATACTATAGGCTATTTTCCTTGCCTGGAACACTCTTACCTATACGCTTTATTCAGTTAGCGCCTGTTCATCCTTCATATCTTACCTCAATTATCCTTTTTTCAAGAAAGCATTCCTTTGCCTTCTCAGCCAAGTCAAATCTCCCTCTGACATATAATTTTATAGCATCATGTACCTGTTCTCCATCACTTATCACAGTTGAATTTTGTATTTACTTCTGTGGTTATTGGTGATTTCTGGTAAATATCCCTTTCTCTCACTGAACTGAAAGCTCCTTGAGGCAGAGATAAGTTCAGCTCCCACACGGACCTAGTACATAATTAAATAATTCAAAAATGTTTGTTTAATGAATGAATAATCACTACTGATGATTACTGGCCACTTCAGTTTAGTGAATGGTTTCATGTCTGTTTGTGAACAATCAGCCTCAGGTTGTCTCTCTTGCCAACAATACTGGGATCCAGGCCTTATGATCATAAGATATGTGAGTAGATGAAGCTGCAATTGTCACATGGTCACAGTCACTCCTAACCTCTACTTAGCACATGTCTTTAAGTTATCAGCATCATGTTTGTTTACAGCAAAGAGGTACAAACTGAAATCCTCAGTTCTGGCCTGGTGGATCACATAAACATTGACGTTTCGACACATTTCCAGACATGGAGGCAGTAAATTCAACTTAAAACAAGGAAACATCATATGTTCCAAGTAACTGGATGTAAAAGCAGACACAGTATAAATATGTTAACTCATGTTTGAAGCAACGTGCTCTGTGACTGGCATGTTGTTCTAATAATCTTTAGCATATGGCAGAGCACGGTATGAAGTGGGTCTGACTTGGGCTCCATCCAGGCACGTTTCCTTCTGAATTACCCAGAGGGCCTTATTATAAGGCAATGTTGCCTTTAAGACCATTGTACATGAGCCTGGAGGGTAACGTAACAAACAAACCACATGTTTTCAATACTGTAACAGGAGAAAATAGAGGCTCATCAGATTTTTTCAAATATCATTTGAAAGGGTCAAAATTCTTGTGGGTATGTGCAAGAGACAATTAAAAGGTAGATTAAAAGATGAGGAATAATTACTTTTCTCGAGGAAAAGACTCAAGGGCATAATGACTAACTGGCATAAATCTTAGAATGTCGCTTATTTGCAAAATGCTAGCAAGTAGCTGGGTAATAATTCATAGAATTCATAAAGACTTAAAAGACAGCTGCTTTAATGGAGTTTTTTTTTCTATTTTACTTATTAAGATCGCCTTAATAATTCATGTGTGGCAACACCTTTAATGAGCAACAAAATCTCACGTATCTCATTTAAACTTGGCAACTCTGCTGACAGTTAATATAGTCTTGGGCCTCTCCACCAGCAATTGTAAAGCAGCCCTAGGCTGTTAGTAACTGAAACCATCCCATTTATGATAATCCCAAGAAAAGTTATGCCTTAGATGAATGGTTGAATTTTATGGTCATTTCCTAGGAAGATTTATTCATTCTTCATTTGTAGGGAGGTGACAAAACAATAATGAGCCCCTGACTGTAACTCCTGTTCTGCACACTGCATTGGGTGCTTTGCTTTTTTCTTAACGGCAGCAACTGTTCACCATTTTCTTGGAGGGAGTGGGAGTTTCTATCAAGATTTTAAACTTTTCCTATAATCAGCACTTCCTTTAGATGGTGAAAGAAAGTCATATAACACTATTCCACTAGGCAAAGCTAATTTCTGCTTTACTTAAACAAGAGTACAAATGCATGGATAGTTTAGATTTAACTTCTTTACCAGCATTTACCAGGCAATTTTATTAAGCCATGATGGCCTCCCATAGACACAACTGAATGAAGCAGTTACAGTTGTTTTTCACATAAAAGAATGCTTCAGGTGATAATTCTTAAGATACTCTTCGAAATAAAATTTCAAAATCAGATGCTAATTTTAATGCACATTAAAATTATTTGCTACATTTATTTATACGACATCACTCACTCCTAGATTTACAGAAATCTGACAGGCAGAAAATAGACTTCATTTAAATCTACTTCTTATCCAACGGAGCTATTTTAAATGGCTTGATCTTCACATCTTAGAATTAAGTTGGAAAAACCATGGGATGCAGCCACTGTTTCCTTGTGTAGGCCATTCTTTAACAATATTAGTGTTAAAAGTCAGTAAAGGCCTGGATTTTGGGAAACCACAGAATAATGCCACCACAAAAACTGGTTCCTATTTTACCTAGTAAGATAGCCTTAATAATCATACACAGTAATACCATGAACAAGTAACAAAATCTCACATATCTCATTTAAACTTGCTGTGCTAAAATCTGACATGCCAAATTTTATCACATTTGGGTTCACTGCCCGCAGAAGCATCCATACCTGGTGTAAGGAGGGAGAGGCAGAGTGATTCTGGTCCACTTGTTGAAAGTATCTGACACCAGGATACGCTGCAGATGATAGCGACTGCATTCAACATTGGTAGGCAGACAGTCCCTTACCAGTGGGTGCCATGACAATCCAAGATCTACTGAGTATTCCAATTCAATAGCTGAAACAGGAAGCATTATTCTAGATAAAAACACATGTCTGCAGACCCAGGAATCATAATTACTTAGCACGTTTCCATATGTTTTAATTTCAATCAAATGTCAATTTGATTTCTTCCCTATATTTATGTTTCCTACTTTGAAATGTTCCCTAGTTTAATTTTTCCCTCTGTATATTATTAGTTATTATTTTTAAATTTCCAAGTTGAAATAATTTTTCTTTTAAGAGGATATGATCAAGTAAAATATTAAATTTTCCTGAATGACTTCTTACAATGAGAAACTTTCAAAACAATCATCATGGCAATATTATGCTTCACATACAGTTATAGTATATGAGTAACTACATATAACAGTTATAAATGTAATTTACTATAATGATGATTGAATATTAATAAGTATATTATTTAAATGTTATATAATTTAATATAGTATAATTATAAATTAATGAATTATGCCCATTTACTGGTTAACATACAAATGGAGAACTTATTAATGATATATTTTAATAATTATTTTTAAAATAGTTAGAAAAAATTAAGCAGACTTCTCAAATTTTGACCATTTTATAGGAATCCTGACCAACTACTGTCAATTTTGTTCGTGGTATAGGTGACACTCCTTAGCAATGCTAAACTCTCTTTTGCTTATATACCTTGCCCTGCTGTGTTATGGGTAGATATGGAAATATGGAGATCAGAGCGATATAAGGAGATAGTTGAAGGCCATGGAATTTGTGCCAATGTTTGTAGTCATGTTGTGGGGCCACGGAAAGATACTTCTTTCTTTCCTTTTCCTTCTTCTGGAACATTCAACCTATTCCCCCTGTCTTATATTTCTCTGTCTCCCTATTCACTTTGTAAAATGCCTCAGCCCCCACCTCCCCTCTGAAATTCCCTTCTTTATGGCTGTGGTTCTCAGTCTTGGCTGAACACTGAAATCCCCTGGGCACCTTTAGAAACCACTGATGCCTGGACCCTACCACCAGAGGTTCTGATTGAACTCTTCTGGGGCATGGCCAAAGTGTCAGGAGCTTTCAGGCTCTCCAGGTGACTCTCCCGAGCAGCCAGTGTGAGACCATGTGCTGCTCCCAGGTTTCTAGCTAAATACAATGGCCTGGTTTCAGTCTTCATTTTACTTGTCCTCCTTACGGCATTGAACATTATTGATGACTCCCTGATTCCTGAAACTTTCTTTTATTTTGGGGGACATTATTCTGAGTCTCTTGTCTTATTTGTATTCTGACTCCCTTCCTAACTTGCCCAGCTACAGGCGTTTTTCCAGACCTCGTTTCTGGCCATCTATTCTACAGGCGCACTCGTAGGACTTCAACTGTTACCTCTGTGCCAGAATCTCCCAAACTCAGAATTGATTTTATTTATTCAACCAGTGTTTATTGAGCCCAGCATTGTGCTGGATGCTGGGTGTATTGCGACAAACAGTGTAGACAAAGTTTCTGTGTTCCGAATTGTACATCCTCCTCACTAAAGGATATCTTCACTTAGAACTGCTTTTACCTGAACTAAGAAAAACTTACCATTTCCTGTCATAAACGAGCATCTCTTAACTGCCAAATTTTATCAATGGCAATACTTTCACACTAGTTTTCTGGGTTCAAAATTTAGAAGTTATTTGATACATTTTACTCTTCTCTCCCCTCTGTTCAACTTGTTACTGAGTCCTGAGATCTGCTGCTGCTTTGCTTTTTGTTTGCATCGTCTCGTGTCAATTTTATCCACCCCAACTCTCTTCATGCCACATACTGCCAGCCTGCATCGCGTCCCACTGAGATTGCCACTGTGGCTTCTTTACTGGGATTCTTCTCTTCCCACCTTCATTGGCTCCTGAGCTAATCTCCCTAAAACACACCACACCCCACTCTGTGCTTGTACTTTCTTGTTCATGACCTTGTCGAGCACAGATTCTGTGCCTGCCTTTTAAGGATCTTCATAATTTGTTGCCAACTCCACTTAGCCACTCTCCTCTTTCATGTTATCTCTCATTTTAACTTCTCTCAGGAGGTAGAAAGTACGTGTGACTGGGCCCATGAAGACAGCAGGTCAGTCCTGGTGCTGCTGCAGGTCGACCACCTGATAACTTACTTCTCTGGGCTCCCATCAACTTCCTGTGTTAATAAGGGAGTAAGAGTCTAGTCTGTTTTCAAAATCAACACACTCTGCTTTTCTCCATCAGATGTAAATATTGCCTGTTCAGGCTGATCTGCTCAGTCTCCCCCAAGCACCAGGAGAACCCCCACATCTGCTTCTTTGCTTATGCTTCCAACCTAGTTTGGAGTGCCCTTTCTTCTCCATCCGCTCTTAAAACCCACCGCAACCTTCAAGGTCCACTTCAGACTTAGCTCCCTTGAGAAACATTCCCTAACTCTTTGGATTGGCCAACCATTGGTCACTCTCCCGCCTTTAAGTTTTCATTACCTTTTGCATTGGTACCACTCCATAGAGCACTTGATTTACTGGACCCCAGCTGGACCCACCACTAGTCTGTATCTTCTGAAGACAGGGTGTGTCTTTTCTACTTTTCCATCTTCTCTTTTCACAGTTCCACCCCACTGCCTAGTCTAGTGTTGACTGATTGTGTCTGTGGTAGAAACAGTACTTCTGGAATTCCTTCTGAGATATGTCCATTAAGTTCAAACTAATGGAAATATTAAAAAAATCTGGATTCTGTAGGATCTTGAAAGTAACCAAATTCCTCAAATTTCAGCATTCCTTCCTTGAACGTAAAACCAAACAAGGCCCTTGTGAACATCCTAGTTTGTATCTCTTGGAAGAAGGGAGGCATGGGATGGCGAAAGACTAGGAGACTCTAAGAATCCTGACAGGTCTGTAAGTTCAGGTGAAGGATCCAAGAGTGCAATGATGTCAGTTTTAATTCCTTCTAAGACAGGTTTGTGTGCGCGTGTGTGTGCGTATGGCGTGTGTGTGTGTGTATGTATGCTGACACACATACTCAACCTTGAGGATGCAAATTGGTCATAGTGAGGGTGGCCCAGAATGTGTTATGACCCACAATGACAAAAACATAAGGTAAAATGGGAACAGCAAAATTTCATCATTCTTGGGGATATGGAAAAGAAACAATAATTAGTCTAATCCAAAGCCCTGAGAATTAAAATCCATGAATACACAAATATATGTATCAATCTTATTGCTTATTCCTGGCATTCCCTATGTGATGAGAGTCCTGGATAGAAAAACACCACAAGCGTATCCTTTATTCTGCAAGTCTGATACAAAAGCAATCTAAATTTACAAATTATTTATTATTTACTTTATAAAATAAGTCTTCATGTACATATGCTTAAAAAATAAGCTCATATTCTGTTGCTTTCAAAAATCGACTTTTAAAAGTCAGTTGACACACAATATTTTCAAGAATACAGTATGGTTTGGCTCAAAGTGCATTTGTGTTTTACTTCCAGACTTATCCGAGTTGCAAAATAGTCCTGTGGTAGAGGCAGCATGGGTGTGCATACATACATTGCTGTCCCTCTACCTAGAAACGGGAGACTTACCATAACAAGAGTCTGTGACTGAGCAGGAGGCCGCGAAATCTATCTGTAGGAACGAATCCTCGTTCACTGCAATGTCTGTGGTGACAACATAGCGGGTGCTGGCCTTCTCGATGAAGACCAGGGCATCACCGGTAGAGCCACACACGGGCATCTTGGTGCCTCCTGGGTGAAGCAGCCATTTCCTACTATCCAGAGTTGTGAAATCATCTTCCAAGACTGTATTGCCAGAAATGTTTCCTCCAATAAGAATCTGAAATGTATTAAAAAAAAAAAAAACACCCAAATTTTCAATGTGGTTTTAAGATACGGGAAAGTTCAGTCTTTTTTGTTTGTTTGTTTTTATCTGTCAGCCTGCTCAGAACTGGCACTACACAGCGAGCATAATGTTAGGGGGCCTTTCAGAATGTTCTTGTTTATGTGGTCGCCTTGCCCATCTGGCAAGAAGCTACAGAAAACATATAAAAGGATTGACAAAACCATTCACAGCCTTCATGGGCCAAACTGTGCCTTTGGAAACTACATGTACCCAAGCTAAGAAAGTAAAATTTGGCTTACATGCAATTATTTTCTATGTAAAATTTCTATTTAAGGACAGTTTGTATCCTAAGGCATTTCAGTTCTGATTCTTTGCGTGAACTCCATGGTTTGTTAACAGGTTCTTTGAGTTCTATTTGATACACATTTTGTTACGTGTAAAGATCCTTTAGAGCAGTCTATAAGGATGTTGGGGAGATTTATTTATTTTTTTCTTCCAAGGCTAGGAAAGAGGATTTGGGAACTACTGCATGTGGCACCAATGCTAATTTGCACATTTTCCTTTTCAGAGAATTATAACCTTGTATCACGCTTGATAAAGTCCCTCTATCCATATGGCAGAATGCTCTATGAGCAGGACCCAGGCCTTCTGTTGTGTCGCTTATTTTTATAAGCTTAGGCAATTGAAGGAGCAGAGAATGAAAGGCCGCTGAATGCCATATCTTATCTTGCTGTGTGCCCTTGGGCAAGTCATTCAACTGTCAGTCCTGGGTTTGTCTACTGAGCAAGGGGCTTGGACTGAATGCTTTCTAAGGCCACATTCAGCTCAAGTGACAAAAATTAAAATAGTTAATCCTGAAGGGACTGACCTGGTCGATAACCCAGGGGCTGTAGAAGTGCCCGTTCTCAGATGGTTGCCACCAACGGAGGCGAGTAGAACCAGAACGGGCTTTCAAGGGTATCTCCAGGGCGATGTACCTGCCCACATTGCTGGAGTTGCTGAAAAGGAACTCCTGAAGAAGACTCCACGAGAGGCCGCCATTGAGGGAGTACTGTAGAAGCACGGGCTGACTCCTGGGGTCTGGAACACCTTTCCCACAGCCCAGTCTCATGAAGAACTGCACAAATCTGACATTAGTAAACGTTACAGTAGACTCTCACTTCAAGGAGAAATTCATGTTAAGAAAAGACAAGCAGACAGGACAATGTAGGGGAATAAATGACTTTAATGAATATGATGATTTAATGAATGTCCAAAGCAATCACTTCAAAGCCTGATTTTCCTTTTTAATGTGAAAGGGAATTAATTAAATGTGAAGTCTGAAGAAAAGGCAACTCTGTGCCCACATTTGTAGCTCACATCTCTCCTCAGGTGAGTCTGAGGGAAATGAGCATTCATTGTGCCCTTCGGCTACTCTGTAAGAAGAGTAGGGAAGGACCCAAAGGCTTTGCTGGTTTGGGAGTGTGTACTGTCATCTATTTAAGATAAATTTGGAGCCTTAGCATTTGAAACTGGAAGAACATAATTAATGTGGTTTATGCCACATTATTGGCAAAATCATCCACTCTCAGTTTTCACCAGGAGTTTTCCAGATGTCATATGGCTGGTTTTTGGAGACACATTTAAATTCAGTGCTTGCAGCACCTCTTTGCGAAAGGCCAGGCATCTCTTGGAAGAGGTATGTCAAGCCCAGGCCTCTTTTCTCTCCTTTGTGCCAGGGGCAGGGGAGCATGAGTGTGGGTTGGTGGTGGTGGAGGGCTGTGCCAGCTTCTGACTGTTGCTGGGGCTGGGGATGGATGATACTGGCCACTGGGAACTGTGGCAGCTAGCCAGTGGCAGCTTTCCCAGCTGGCAGGGAGGTGGACAGAGTGGCTGCAACCAGCTGGGGTGCCAATGAAAACTAGCTCACATGTTATCCTTGGCAGGCAAGCTGCTGGTGCCTGGTCTGGCCACTGCGTTAGCTGGTAATGCAGAATAAATTTCACTGTAACCCAACACACATACCCAATAACGTATGCATGCTAAACATAGGAAATATATTGGGACTTATAATAAAAATATTATCAGTACTATGTATAAAACCAGTCATTCCTCAGAGATTTTCCCTCCCATTCACTTATCCCATGACCCTGAAAAAATTGGGATTTTACATGGAGCATTTTCAGGTCAATATATGCAAATCCTACACAGCATGATACTGAGATGAGTTAAATAATGGAGCTTTTGACATTGGATTAATGAAAACATACATGGTTAGTGCCTAGTGATGTTTACATTTATAAAAACAATAATCATTTACAGAGAAAAACTTATAGTGTATTGTCTATTTGTACTGAGAAAATCTTTATATTAATTCAGTGATAAACCATGTCAGAATTACTTATTTGGAAAAACCTAATAATTCCTAAATTAGATATCTTAGCTGTTAATAAAATTCTTAGTAAACAATATCAAATTAGACTATATTCATTAAGATAAGATAAAGAGAGTAAAACCTTATTTCTGTAACTGTAAAATTATCTCACAGAACTGTATTTTCTATGATTGCGTGGTCAAATTTATAATTGATAAATAAGAGATTTAGGAGAAAGAGGGAATAAATATGTTAAGATGTATTTTGAGATACTCTGAAATATTTCAAAAAACAGAAACATGATTTCTTTGTTCACTTGCAAAAATAGGTCAGGGTTCAATTTTCCACATGTTAAACTGCCTTTCTTATTTTCCTTGCTAAGTTTTTGGCTCATCAAATGATCAAGGGATACACATCATGACAGGATATAATCCTCTGAGCCAGTTTAAAATGTTTGTTTTTGAGTGACTGTGTTCAATTTAGAAAATGACTGCTTAGAATGTGCGAGTGAATCATCACAAAGATGCTTTTAAAGAATACGGCTGCACTTCACATGTTCTTAAATTGCTAATGGAGATAAAATTAATTGTGAATAATTTGAAGATGTATTTCAACTAAACTTTAAGCATGGTGTAATAAATGTAAATACTTTTGACATAGTCCAAGTGCTAATAAAAAGTGTTGTGTGCAAGGTGGATAAAAAGAAGATACCATATTATTTTCTTAAAGTAAATTAAACATTGTTATCTTCCAGTCTCAGTCTTATAAAATGCCAGATATTAACTTTTGTCTGTTTAGGTGTTTCCTTTCTGATAAACAAATCTCTACTCTCTCTCAGTTTTAGAATGGAAATTATATGAATTACATCTTACTGGAGGCTTTGACAAGAGAAAAGTTCAGCATTTCTAATTGGAGGCCTTGTCTGGAGATCTCTCTGCTTCTTTCTGATTTGATTATGTTCTACTATTGTATATTACAACGTGGTTTTTCAACGGCATCTCAAAATGATTACCTAGCATGTGATAAATCCAGGTCTCGTGTCATCAACATGCGCAAGCCATCTTCGTTGAAAAAGAGGTTGTTTCCACTGGAAAGGATTCCACACTTGCGAGATGGCTTTCCGCCACTCATTAATAAGAACCTATCAGATTCTAGCTGACCTGCAAAAAGTGGAAAATGTGGTTTACCTATGACCCCAAGTATAGTCAATCATATGATATTTTTAAAATGAATATGGTAAATGCATTATGTAGTTTTAAAACATGAAGTCATAAATATCAAAGTCATATATTTTGGGATAAGAGGCCTCTTCAACATTTTAGCTTGTTTGAATTATTTAGTCTTGGCTGGTATAATTAAAGGGTCCACATGACAGGAGAAGGGGGTCTTCTCTTGAGTATCTATGGTTCAGCCAGATGGGTCCCTCCATTCTGATCCTCCACAATGAAGACAGGACACTTGTTAGTCAGAGAGTGGCAGGCCAAAAGTAAGGGAGGGTATGTGTCCTTTCCACCAGCCTCTTCTCTTCACTGTGTCCTTTCTAATGTGAGGACAGTATCAGGTAGGTATAATATAATATTTTTAAAAGTGGAGAAATTTTAATGGGAGAAATTTTGGTAAAGTTTATTATTTCCTATTAAATAATGTCTTTTAAAACTAGCTCTCAAATCTGTGCAGATACTCATCTCAGATTTAGTGTTTGGTCTTTTTTTCATTGTGGAACAATACACATAACAAAAGATTAACCATTTTAATCATGTTAAAATGAACAATTCAGTGGCATTTAGCGCATTCACAATGTTGTGAAACTATCACTGATAGCTAGTTCTAGAACTTTCATCACCCCAAAAGGAAACCTTGTACCTGTTAAGCAGTCACTCCCCATACTCCCGTCCTCCAGCCCCTGGCAACCACTAATCTGCTTTGTGTCTGAATGGATTTTCCTACTTTGAATATCTCATATAATTGGAGTCCCACAATATCTGGCCTTTTGTGTCTGGCTTCATTCACTTAGCATAATGTTTTCAAGGTTCATCCATGTCATGGCATGTATCAGTATTTCATTCCTTTTTATGGCTGAATAATGTTTCATTGGATGGCTATACCGGATCTAGTTTTAAAATGTATTATAAAATCATAAGTATAACAATATTATAGGAAATGTGGCAAAAAGGAGATCATTTAATATTACGATCCTAATATAGATAACTATTATATTTAAGATGTTCTCTTATGAAGCTGTTTTTCTATAGTTTGATCATAATGCATATACAATTTAAATGCTTTTTTCCAATTATTACATGACATATTTTTCTGTGTTGTAACATTATCTTTACACATAATGATGCTGGATTCTAGGTGTAACATAAAGTACACAAAGTGATGAGAGGCTGTGTAATGAGTTAGTGGTAAAACAATGACAGGAACTTATATTTCTGGAAAATTCTTTCCTCCATGTGAGATTAAACTTCTAAAGACATTTTCTAAAACTATCAATAATTGGAAATTACATGTGGTAGAAAAAGTGGTGAAAATAGCTTTAGTTTTTCTCAACTAAGGTCTTGTTTTCTCTCACTGACCATTGTTTCAGAAATGGAACCCTATAAAATTCAAAACTAAATGAATTCTTGGGTATTCACAATTGTAATGATAATAATGAAATATTAGAGTGAAGTTAATGATTGGTTCTCTATCACAAATTGTGTCTAACATATATATAAACTCTTTCACAAAGCTACACAGAATTTATGAGAAAAGGTTACCTTCAAAATCATCCTTGAGAAAATCAGGATTTTTGGTGCTTATTTTACAGGTTGGACCTGAGTAGCCGGGATCGCATATACACCTGGTTGCATTGATACAGCTGCCATGTCCATTACACATCTCCTCACACTGGGGACCGATGTAGACATTGTCAATGGCCCATGTCACTGGCTGAGAGCCAGCAGGGTAAAATCCCTGGTACCATCTGAAACGCACAGATCTGGCAAAGAGATACAAGTCTTTCAAAAACGAATCAACAGAACAATATGCCTTCAAAGTAAGCACATCTGATCAATGAACAATGGGCAGTTACTGCCTGTGTATGACACTTCAGAAGTAGAAAGCGACTCGCTATTTCAGGAACAACCTTTTAATTTTTCTCTTTCCCTCTCTTCCATAGTTTTGATGGGATTTCCATTACTATAGTTACCACACTAGAGTTATTTAAAAGTGTGTCTATTCCCTCTCTCTTGGCCCTGAGTGCATAGAGGTCAATGTCCACATATCTTTCTTTTTTCGTACCTTTTTATGGCAGATGGCATAGCATTTCACACACAGTAGATGCTCAGTAAATGTCTGTTGCAGCTAATTTGTTGTGAAAGGCCTTATGAGCCAAACCGGGTTTTTTTTTTTTTTTGGATTTTATCTTACCAGAAACAGAAAGCCCCAATGGATTATCTTTAAGAGAAAAGGTGACAAAATCAGATTTACTTTTAGTTACATGTCTCTTATTTCTTTTTAAATCAAAGATAATTTTTCTTTTGTAAATGAATTGTCCTATCATATTGTTGATGACAAGTTAGCTTCCTGGCAATAATCTACATATTTAGGTCAGTCTAGAAACCGTTTACTGTATTGTATCATGTATAAAACCCATTTCAAAGAAAATGGATTTATTTTAGAGGAGCAGGCTATAGAGATGGCATATTCATTGATTTTTGTGCCCTGTGAAGCTTCTCAATTTTCAATTGTCATAAAAACTAAATTCTGAGGCCGGGCGCGGTGGCTCACGCCTGTAATCCTAGCACTCTGGGAGGCCGAGGCGGGCGGATTGCTCAAGGTCAGGAGTTCGAAACCAGCCTGAGCAAGAGTGAGACCCTGTCTCTACTATAAATAGAAAGAAATGAATTGGCCAACTAAAGATATATATAGAAAAAATGAGCCGGGCATGGTGGCACATGCCTGTAGTCCCAGCTACTCGGGAGGCTGAGGTAGAAGGATTGCTTGAACCCAGGAGTTTGAGGTTGCTGTGAGCTAAGCTGACGCCACGGCACTCACTCTAGCCCAGGCAACAGAGTGAGACTCTGTCTCAAAAAAAAAAAAAAAAA
>CAUYRT010023410.1:0-36708 GCA_963574885.1 Lepilemur ruficaudatus
GCTCTGTGGGTTGGTACTGTGTGATACACGCCACGGAGCAAGGAGGAAGACGAAACCGTGACCGGTTGGAAATAATATTTCCTTGCTGAAGAACGCTCTGGTTCCACTTCTGAATTCTGACAGACTGTTTCAGACACGTGAAGAACCTAGCAGTTGGCTGGTACAGAACCCAGCCAACCATTTTTAGATGTTTATCTTGCATTCAGCCGCTTCACTGATTCTTTATCAAATGAAACTCTCTCCCAATCGAGCGTCTGCTGTTTTTTCAGGTACCCAACAATATTGGCTGGAACTGTTTTTTCTTCTTTTAAATAATCATGCCTCTTATTTCTATTCGATGTCTAATTGCATTGCCCAGAACATCCCGAAAGTGGTCACTAATAACCGTCATGGCAGATAGCCTTGGATTTTTCTCCCAGTTTTAATGGAAACACTTCTGGGTTCCACGTTTGAATTAGCCACGTTTCATAAAGTTACATATTTTATCCCAAATGTGCCCCTTCATATCCCTAGTGTTTTAAGGTTAGTGCTTAGCCTATTAGGGCAAGAGCCCTAAATTTCATAAATATCTCTTCAAGACGAGATAAATTTTTTCCTTTTTGAAAAGGACCTCTGGACAAAGGCTGTACTCACCAAGTCTCCCCACCAGGAATTCACTGACCATCTTGTCAAGACCTGCAGCAGAGTCTCTGTGCAGAGGACCCAGGATCCAGCTGTGGCTACAACTTAGCATTTTTATACAAGAAAAATAAACTGAATTAAGCCTGTTAAAAAAAAAGTTTGGATTTCACTGATGCAGATCTCCAGCACATCTTTTGTTCCCCCTCCAGTACATCCCTATAATTGCAAAAATCTAGTGGAGGCGATTTCACACACTCACTTTGCTTTCACTGAATAAAACATGCCTCCTTCCCCCTGGTGAGGAAACATTTTTTGGGTTCTCCATCCGGGTCCTCTACTTTCCTCTGTGGTTTAAATGCTCATCTTTGCGCACTCCTATGGGTGAGTTGTAAGAAGTACATAAATATTTGAAATGGCTAAAAGCAGGCTCTGCCTGTCAAAACAACTGTACTTTACCACCAAACGTGAATCCCAGACCTTAAAAGCCTTCCCTTGCAGGCTGTAAGCCCCAGACAACACTTCCTGCCTTGGCCTTGGGCTTTCTGATTACTGACTTTCACTTTTAAAAGAGTAAGAGGGTCTCCACACGTTTCCTACAATGTTGAGTCTCCATGGCAGACAACAAATTATAAACAGAATCTACAAAGATTGAATTAAAATTATAATTATAAATCGTAAATTTAATTACAAATATCTTATACAATTAGAAAAATAAATTATACATTGAATCTATACATTGAAATCGACAAAATTATAAATTGAATGCCAAATACTGCAATCCTTAGTTAAAGGGTTTTTACTCTATTACTATTCACAAAGGGATATTTGACGACCTAGCCCTCATGTATTTTCATATCAAAGTTAAACATGAGTTGTACGCCTATGAAGAAATAGACACAACCAGCCCATATTCCAACACTGAAATGCCAATTTGATTCTGGATGGGAAGCTACCCCACTCAGCGGGGGCAATGTTTTTACTGGCTGCATTTGAGCCCTGGAACTGGGCTCTAAGACAATCCTCTAAATAGCCCACTCCTATTTATTTTCCAAACGCAGTAGTAAAACCGTTGTGGAGAACAACTAAACATTCTACAGGACAACCTTTGAGACTGTAAATAAGTAGAAGATGACAAAAATGGATAATTCAGATAATTAAGAATAAAATCTTTACAGCGTTTATTTTCACAGGGCCCATGTGAACTCGTGTCGAGGGACAGAGGCCAGGAGAGACGGCCTTCCGTAAGCAAGGGGGCCAGTGGGGGCTGAACATGGTTTAATTACAGACTCACACCGAAAGTTGGCCTTCTATCGAGTTTTCTTTGTCGTAGTGACCTATGACCACGGGAAGGTTGCCAAAGCCACGCTGATGAAGTCACTTCTGTCTTTATCGTGACTCCCTTTTTGGGAAGACACGAGGGCGCTTACTTCCCTTTGCTGTTCCGCTGCATTTCATGGTGCAGACTCTCTCGCTCCCACACCCTCCCCGTCGGGACGTCCTGCATTCGCTCAACCACTCAACAGATCTTTACCCGGCGTCCACTGTGCCCTTGGCTCTCGAGTTACGTCCCACAAGAATGTCCCCATCCTCATGAAGCACGTGCTGGAAGTTCGCAGTTGAAAAGGATCTCTCTGCAGCTGTGTCAAGAATGGCCTAGAAGGGGGGGCGCGGAGGAGGGGCGCACAGAGGCCAGTGTCTGCCCGGCCTGCCCGAGGGACTTTCCCTGTGGGGGCTGCCTCCTCAGCCCCATGGCAGCCCAGCTCCCCATCACCTTCTCCATGAGGCCCCCACGTCACCGTGCGCCACAGCCTTTCCCCCCGAGCCCTACCAGCCTCACTGCGTCTCACAGCCCGTGCCGGCTTCTACCCTACGACACAGCTCACCTTAACAGGCACGGTTTCTCCCCAGCAACCTCTCCGAAGGCTCCTTCCTGTCCTACCGCACCTTGTCTGCACCCCCGAGTGTCATGCTCTTTTCAACAATGACTTCCGGTCTGCTATAGGTCAGATGCTGAGGGTACCAAGATGACACGAGCCTTGGTCTCTGTCCTCCAGGAGCTCTGAATGCAACAGAGCAGCAGACAGGAAACATTTCCCCCCAGGCCTATGCCACGTGCTGTGCTAAGGACGTGCACGGATGGGTTTGCATTCCCAGGAGATGGCGTGCGGGCCACTCAGCCCTGACTGGGAGTTGGGGACATCTTCCTGTTGAGCACGAATGTGTGGGGAACGGCAGAACACGGGCCAACGGCCAGAGCCAGTGAACCTCCCCCACACCCAGCAGGTCTCCTCAAGTCCCCGGCACACGTGGTCCCCGGTGGCTGCACCTCCAATAACTTCCCGGAGCCCCTCACCCACACACCCGCCTCTCCTTCCTGTACTGCTCTCAGCGGCAAGCCAGGCACTTCTGTCTCTGTCGTGACTCCTTGTGGGGGAAGACGAAATGAAGTAATAAAACTATGGTAATATAACTTTTAACAAACGAATGTTCTGTTAATAGAAAAAGAAAGAAAACAGTGGTAGGAAGTTTAACAGTGGGATGCAGGAAAGAGGGGCACTTCCATGGCCCTTTCTTGAAGGCATGAGAAGGGAGCTACATGTTACTGATATTGGAGAACAAGTCCATGGTCACAAAGCTGCCGGGTGTGGACCTCTTCTCTGGCTCCAGACTCTTGAATCCAGCTTCCTAACAACCATCCCCCTGCCTTTCCCACGGTGCCTTCAGTTCTTCACATGAGAAGTGGAACCCATGATTTCCTGCACGCACACTCTTGTGACTTTATGTCTCGACTTGCATAATGGCACCGCCATCCCCGTTGGCAGTCTGAGAGACAGGAGCCATCCCTACTTCTCCTCCGCACAGTGAATTGGTGCTCAGGACCTCTCGACTCCCCCTACAACCCTTGGCATGCCCTCCCCTACTTGTCTTCCTGGCTCTCGGTGTTTTGCGTTGGTGTTTTATCCTCTTTGCCTCAACTGCTACAAGAGCTTCCCCTTTGGCACCTGCAGTCCAGCCTGGGTCTCCCTCTCCTCCCTTCCAAAAGCAGAGCTTCACTGGAACCTGTGGGCAGGGAGCTGATTTGGGAACTGCTCATGGCAGCAGGAACAAGGGAGCCAGGAGAATGATGGGGGGACCTAACCTAACGTGCGCTAAGATCACCTCTGTGGGCAGGTGCGGCTTGATGCCACCTGGGACCTTCTCAGGCACATGCAGATTGCCTCTTGGAACTGTTTGCTGCAGATGGGCCAGGAGAAGCATTCACCCACCAGCTCCACCCCTCCCTAAGGGGAGCCCCTGCCTACAAGGGTTGAATCTCCTGCACTTCCGAGCTGGGCGGTTCTGAGCTGGGCACATCCAGTCAGTGGCTCTGGAGAACAGCTGGAACAGAGCAGATGGTGTCAGGTGCGCTCTAGAGACAGAAGCTTGAGTGCAGGTGTGTGAAAGCCATGTGGAAGTGCTCGCCGCCCCAGGTGGGTGAAGGCGTGCAGAGCAAGGCACCAGAGGCATCCAACACCCGCTCAATCCAATACGCCCTCCTTCCAGCATGTCCTTCTAAAATATAAATCTGATTATGTAACCTCCTGCTTAAAATCCTCTGGCTCACTGAGGCTCGTAGCACAGCACCCACGCCCAGTAGAATAAAGTCTGCTGGATCTGGCCACTGCCACCTCCCGACCTTGTCTCCCACCTGCTTGTCCCCACGGAGGCCATGTCAGAGCACCTGCAGCACTCTGGACTGGTCGTGACTCTTTTCGTTCCTTTGTGTTTGTTCACCTCTCTACCTTGAATGTTCCTCCTCTTCTTCTCCACCAGGGTGAAGTCCTACTCATCACCGAAAACTTCACCCAACCACCACTTCTCCTGTAGAACCTTCCTGACTACTGCCACATGCCCCGGCCGTGGCACACAGAGAGACAGCTACAGCTTCCTCCTCTGTTCCTCTGACACATCATCACAGATGGAACAATGTACACGACCTATCAATTTCCTTGTATTACGTGCCTGTCTCTCCCCCACTATCTTATGAGACCCTCCAGGGCAGGAACTACTATGTCTTATTTCAGTATTTTCAGTTCCTTGAACAATGTTAGACCCCTAGGGCATTCACTCCATATTTCTGGAAGAATGCCATGAATTAGTCGCTTACAACAAACCGACCACTTTGCTAAGTATTTAATGCACATGTCACTTAACTGCACGGAAGAACCAAAACCTTGTCCAGATAAAGTACACCTGACACCCTTGCCAACACGTGGCGGGCAACGGGGTCACACGAACAAAGAGAGAGAAAGAGCTGAGGGTTCCAGTCCTCTACCACTGACTCTTCTCCAGAAGCTTTCTCTCTTTTCTTCTTCTATTTACCCTAATTTAAAATATAGTCCTGGAAAAGCAACTGCAGTACATTTTATTAGTTCAAGTGAGAATCCCAGAAAGTTGGAAACGGACATTAAGCCAGGGGATTTGGAGCGAGGCGCATTGGGAGAGGGATGGAGACAAGGGCAGTGTGGCGTCAGGACCTGGGTTAAGGGACCACGGAAGACAGCAGCCAACACGAGACCTTCGCAAAGGCAAGAGCACAGGAAGGAGGGCATTAAACAACAATATCGCACATTTTCAGAAACCCTTTGGCAAACAGCCACCTGGCCTGACTCCTGGAGGTGTGGCCTGGCCACCCGCCCAGCCCTGGCCGCTGCGAGGACCCCTAGGCACACGAGGACTCCCAGCAACGTTAGCGCATCCCATGATGATCCTGTGCTCTTGTTATCTAGTGTCGACATTCAGATTTTAAAATCCTAACCCGCTTCCAACTCTATAAGGTATTAAAATATTTAGATGAAATACGCTCTTCAAATTATGAGGAAGGGAAGAGAAAGCATATTAAGAGAGAGAAAGAGCAATGCTAGCAAACTGAAAAATCACAGGCTATTTGAAAATTAAAGTGTCATTCTTGGTATGTATCAACATTTTAACATGGTTCCTTTTCATTCCCTCTCTTTTAACTCCATCTGAAAAAATGTAACCCTAAGGAGTCTGGACCTGTGCATCCACCCGCCCGCCTGTCTATCCAACCAACAGACTGAGCGCCTGCCAGCAGTAGGCACTGTGCTTACGGCGGAGGATAGCAAGACAAAGACACTTCCTGCCACCGAAAGGCTTATAGTCCAAGACAAATGTCCCATAAGACATTTTTCTTTTTCTACATCTAGTCCCCAGGATATATTCATTAAGCTTTTTAAATTTGATGATCTTTGATATACTTCAATTCTTTTAATGGAAAAGTTATACAGATAAGAATCCTTTTTCTTCCTGTGTGTGGTCTGCACTTGTGGTCTCTACTTACCCCTATTCAACTACAAATCCTCTCCTATCCAATTTCTGCCCCTACGACCTATCACTGATACTGCTCTTGCAAAATGACAATGACATGGACAATTTCTACTCTTTAAATTAAATGACTTCCAGGTGGCACTGGACATAGTTAATAACTTTCTCCATCAAATTTCCCTCCTCTCTGGAGTCTGTCTCTAGTTTTCCAGGGCTCTTTCTCTTGCTGTTTTTTCTTGGGTCTGCATAGTTTTGGGGGTGTCATTCTCAGATCTCTTATCATATTCTAAGACCTCCTGAAAAATTTTATGCATACTCATAGCTTAATTCTCCACTACCAACTGGTGCCTTCTAAATTTTCCTCTCTAACTGAGGTCTCTTCCCTTAATACTAGTCTCACATTCCAATTTTTATAAAATACCTCTACTTGGATGTCCCATAGACATCTCCAATGTAATACACCTGGACAATACATGTAAACCCAAACACCTTTGCCCACATCCTGGTTCTCCTTGCTATTCCCCCCCTAAAAAGGCAGCCCCTTCCAACCCAGTTACTCTTGTAAGAAACCTGAAAGTCATCACTGATTTGTACCTATGCTCACACCTGGAAGCTCTAACATTCAAATCTGACCTTATATCACTCTTGCTTGACACGGAAGCTTCAAATTGCCTTTCCATCTCCTCAATATAACATCCAACAGCAGCTCTATTTTCTAGTCACATTTTCATTATAATCATATTTTATATGATCACGATAGCTCCCTCCAAAACCCATGCTCTCCCATATTTCCGAGCCTCCGTCTATATTCTAACTGGATATAAGGGGATAACTTTCCCCTTTACTTTACCTGGCTAAAGCCTACACATCCATCCAAAGCCTACTCATTTGTGCAAGTCGTTGAAAAGGAAGCCTTTGATGATCCTTTTCCAAGTTTGGTTAAGACTTCTCTATGCTATAATCGCAATAACTTGCAGCAGCATCAGCAAAAATAACAAAACAACAACTAACACTTACTGAGGGCTGACCAGTCACACTGGTTCTTAAACTTAACTGTGCATAAGCACCACCTGGAAACTGGTTACCATGCTGGTCTCCAGGGCCCACGCCAATATTCAGATCATCTGATTTGGGATTAAGCTCAAGAATCTACATTTTTCACAATGCACTCTAAGTGATGCTGACACAGTTGATCAGGGGACCATATTTTGAAAAACACTGAACTACTGGCTCTCCTCCAACACACGCAATATGTTGTCACCAAATTAATATTCATACAATAGCTTTTATAATATCAAAGCATCAAATAGTTGGCACCACACATGATTATGTGCTTCACACATACCTGTCAACTAACTTAACTCCAATGATATTGATATTATCTACAGATGAAGAAATAGAAGATTACAGATGCTAACTTGCTCAAATTTTCAATGAGTATGTGACTTACACCTCAATAAAGCTGTTAGAAAATAAGATCTTGCCCTTGGAGATTCTACTACAGAGTTCGTCAGAAGCAGGCCCACGCGCACAGAAGACATCCTCTCTACCAGCCCACCGTGTATCCTCCTGCAGCTAAGGGCCCTGCCCCTCCTCTTGTATCAGCCTTCCAGAAGGCAAGCTTCCTGAGGACCGAGGCTTTTTGTATTGTGTCCTCTTCTACCTCTCCAGATCCTAAAATAATACCGGGTACCTGATAGGCATGTCAAATATTTGTTGAATGAATGAGTTTTAAAACATGCAAACCTTTAGAATAGCATCCAGAGTGTGACTTTTGGAATCCACAGGCTGAGCGTGAACACAGATTGATAGCGATGAGATGGTGAGCAGCTGCCAAGCGCTCTGACTTGGTGAGGAAATTATCACTGTCCTTGCAGGGTTACCGTGAGACTCGAGCAAAATAACGTCGGTAACGTACCCAGCACCCTACTTGGCACGCACTGGGCACTCAATATAAATGATAGAAAGAAATAGGGGGGACCCCAAAGTGGGAAAGGATCACGGGAAAGGTTAGTAAGGGATCTTACTAGCACGAGGGAGACAAGGATAGGCAGAAAGAGATGCTCCATACCATCTATGAACATTTTAAAAACACACACACTTAAAGGACAAGCATTTCAAGGGGCACATACGCAGTACATCACGTGGATGTCTGGGGGGAGTGGGATCCAAGTGAAGTGCAGGGGCTTGTGTGAGCAGTGGCTGCTGCTGCTGAGACCTGAGACCCCAGACACCCATCCCACAGGCCTCACTCACACTCTCTCTCTCTCACACACACACACACACACACACACACACACACACACACACACACACACGTCTCCCTCCACTCACTGGATGGCAAGCAAAGAGAGATGAAAGGCCAACCTCTCTGCCCGCTCAACTTTTGTTCCCAAACTCCCTGATGTTTTGTTCCCCATCTACCAACTGCTCAAAAAATCTACCTCCTGCTGGCTTCAATGAGCCTAAAATCCTCTGCGACTCCCCAGGCCCTCACCTGCCACAACGACTTTGCCACCAGTCCTCCTTCCCCTCCTCAAATGCCAAGATTGCTCGCCAAGGACTTATTTCTTGACAATCTGCCCAACGTCTGCCATTTCAAGAGAACCCATCATTAGATAAAGACTTCAGGATTTACATCTTCCTATAGGGCCTGTCTTGTATACAAGCATACAGTTGGATCAGCTAAGAACAGAGGGCAGAGAAGCTGACAATTTGTCTTATCAAGCTTTTGAAAATTAAATCAAAGAACAGCTCTGGACAGTGAGATCCAACAGCCTACATGTGTGCTGCCCATTTAGCACTTAGAACGTGGTGAGATCAAATTGAAATGTGTTCAGTATGAAATATATCAGATTTGAAGACAGTATAAAATATATGTTAAATATCACATAATTTTTATATTGATTACTTGTGAAAATATGGTATTTTGAATATATTAGATGAAGCAATTATCATTAAAATTAATTTCACCTGTATCTTTTTACTATTTTAGTGTAGCTTCTAGAAACTTCAAAATCACATACACAGCCTGTATTATATTTCTATGAAAGAGCACTGGCCTAGACTCCCGCTGCCATTGTTTCTCAGTCACTACTTTATCACGGAAAACCCTCTGAGGATGTCTGATGATCTGGTCACTTGAGTAAGAGCCTCTCACTCGCCCAGTGTCACACTCTTGTGTGCTATTCAACGTCTCCAGCTTCATTTCTTTTATAATATTCCCTGTCTGCTTTCAGAGGACCAGAGTGAGTCTCAAATTTCTCATGTATTTCACATGCGCCTTTTTAAGCATGTTTATCTTAATTTTCATCATTCTGGCAACTGTATCAAGAGAGCAATTTAAGACAAGCTGAAAGATGATGCTTCAGTAAATGAAGTTGAGAAATGTTTTCTCCCCTCTTCCTTGCTGACATGTCAGCTTTTCATGGTGGTCACCCTTCCTCTAGTTTACCAACTTATACCATGTCAACATTAAGGAACAGCTGGGCCAAAGCCAGACAAAGACATTGTCAGAAAACGATAGAATAATACCCCTTAGGGGTACTGGTGTGAAAGTTCTCAACAAATATTAGAAAATTGAATTCAACAATACATTAAAAGGATTATACACCATGACCAAGTGGGATTTACTTCTGAAATGCAAGAGTGGTTCATATATGAAAATAAATCAGTGGGATACACCGCATTAATAGAAAGAAGGAAAAAAAAAAACATGATCATCTTTATGCAGAAAAAGCATCTGACTTAAGGCAAAACCCTGTCATGATAAACACACTTAACAAACTAGGAATAGAAGGAAACCACCTCAACATAAAAAAGGCTATACAGTGTAAGAAAACCCTACAGTTAACGCCACACTCATACCAAAGCTCTTCCCCTAAGGTCAAGAACAAGGCGAGGATGCCCCTGTTACCACTTCCATTCAACATAGTACTGGAAGTTCTAGTCAGAGTAATTAGGCAAGAAAGAAATAAAAGGCATCCAAATTGGAAAGGAAAAATTAAAATTATCTCTGCACACAGATGACATGATCTTTTATGTAGAAAACTTTAAAGGTTCCACAAAAAAAACTGTCAAAGCTAATAAATGAATTCAGCAAAGTGACAGGATGCATAATCAACACACAAAAACCAGTTGCATTTCTAAAGCTAGCAATGAGCAATTTGAAAAGGTAATCAGGAAAATAATTCCATTATAAAATATTATCAAAAAGAATAAACTACTTTGGAATAAGCTTAACAAAGGAGGCTAAAGACTTCTATACTGAAAACTATGAAATCTTGCTAACAGAAATTAAAGATGATGGATTACAAGACAACATTGTTAATGTGCCAAAGCTACCCAAAGCAATCTACAAATTCATGGTAATGCCCACCAAAAATCCCATGACATTTTTTTGCAGAAATAGACAGACCCATGCAAAAATTCATATGAAATCTTATGGGACCCTGAATAGCCAAAACATCTTGAAAAAGAAAAAAAAAACAACAAAGTTAAAAGACTCATACTTTCTGATTTCCAAACTTACTACAAACTACAGTAATTAAAACAGTGTGGTACTGGCGTAAGGACAGACGTAGACCAATGAAATAAAATGGAGAGCCCAGAAATTAACTCTCATATATATGGTCAATTGATTTTCAACAAGGGTGCCAAGACCATTCAATGGGGAAAAGGACAGTGTTTTCAACAAATTGTGCCAGGAAAACTGGCAAGCTTTATACAAAAAAACCAAAGTTAGACCCTTAGCTAAAACCATATACAAAACTTAACTCAAAATGGATCAAAGACCTAAATGTAGAGCTAAAATTATGAAACTCTTAAGAGAAAACATAGGACAAAAGCTTCATGATATTGGATTTGGCAATGATTTCTTGAAATGACAGAGGCACCAAAAGCACATCCAATAAAAGAAAAAATAGATACATAGGACTTCATCAAAATTTAAAACTTTCATGCATCAAAGGACACTATAAACAACGAAAACCCGACCCATAGGAGAAAATATTTGCAAATCATACATCTAATAAGGGATTAATTATCAAGAACATATAAAGAATTTCAACAACTCATCAAAAAATCCAATTCAAAAATGGCCAAAGGATTTGAATAGACATTTCGCTAAAGAAGATATACAAATGGCCAATAAGCACATGAAAAGATGCTCAATATCACTAATCATTAGGAAATGATTTTATTTGTATTATAAAATAAATTATAAATAAAATAAAAACCACAATGAGATACCACTTCACACCCTAATAAACATTAGGATGGTTATTATAAAAAAAAAAAGGAAAATAACAAGTGTTGGCAAGGATGTGGAGAAATTGGAACCTTTGTTCATTGTTAGTGAAAGTGTAAAATGGTATAGCCACTGCGGAAAATTTTATTATTCCTCCAAAAGTTAAACATATAATTATCATATGATCCAGTAATCCCACTTCTGGGTATACATCCAAAAGAAATGAAAGCAGGAACTCAAACAGATATTTGTACACCAATGTTCATAGCAGCATTATTCACAATAGCTAAAAAGTAGAAACAACCCAAGTATCCTTCAACTGAAGAAAGGATAAATAAAATGTGGCATATACACATGATGGAATAGTATCCAGCCATAAAAAGTTATGAAATTTTGATGCATGGTATAACACAGACGAACCTTGAAAAATTATGTTAAGTGAAATAACACCAGACACAAAAGGGCACATACTGTATGATTTCACTTACATGAAGTAGCTAGCACAGTCAAATTCATAAAGACAGACAGTAGAATGATGGTTACCAGGTGGAGGGCATGAGGGTAGGGTGAAGAGGAATTATTGTTTAGTGGGTACAGAGTTTCTGCTTGGGATGATGAAGAAGTGATGGTGGTGATGACTGCACAACATTGTGAATGTACTTCATGCCACAGAATTATATACTTAAAAATGGTAAATTTGGTGTTACATGTATTTTACCACAATAATGATAAAAAAAAATACCTGGGTGGAGGGTTCGGGTTGGGTTCTCACAGGATGATGGTAGCTGCCCAAACTAGAATTTCCATAATCCACCAAAACAATCATACAAGATCAATGGGGAGGACAAATTAAGTCATCCTTGGTACATACCTACAATATAACTAAGAGTCACAGAATTTTATATATTTCAATTTAAATGTGACTGGAAAAATAAAGACCTGAGACCAGCAGATTTGATTCTGGTTTCTACAATCCACACCCAGAGTGGAGAGTCAGGAGGAGAATTCACAGAAGAGAGTGCACTGAAGGTTTGGTGGTGACAGGACAGTTACAGGGTTCATTCCCAGAAACGGAGGATCCCTCTCTAAGTGAAGAAGACTCCCCTGTCTGAAACTGGGGAGTCAAAAGGAAAGGGCGGTCTTGGGAAGGCATTTCTAAGGAAGCATCTTGGAAGAGTATAGTTAATGGCAGGGAAGAAAACAGTTAAAGATGAGCCTCCTACCGCAACATGATGGTATAAACAAACCAGGAGACAGACAACAAAGGCACCATCGACTAAAGAAACTATACTTCACTACAGCAAAAGAAGAGGAAGCTCTTGAACTAAGAAATCTAATGAGCCACGCTAACTCTTCCATCCTTCTACATAGGAGAACCTGCTGTCATTGGTCCAGGAAGATCCAACACCAATACTCATGAATAGAAAATGAAAAACAAACAAGTATCCATGTAAAGTTATTATAAGAAAACAAAAAAGTATAATTAAAACTTTTCAAGAGATAAAACCCCAAACAAAAAAGTTACAAGCAGAGGCAAATAGTAACAAAACAAAAACATGCATTAAAATATAAGTAAAAAATCAAGTGCTAATATAATAAACAACCACTAATCATAAATACAAAAACTCAAAACAGAAATGAACAAAAAAAAATGTGGAATAAGAACTTAAGAAAGAAACTGAAGCAAAAGAAAAAAGTGTCAGAAATAAAGATTAAAATTTAAGTTGGCTAAAGGATATATGAATAACTAAACATACAATAAGAAGCATAAAGGAAAGAAATAAAAAGTGCCAAAAAAATTAAATAGAAATTAACAAAAAATGGTAAAAGAAATAGAAGGTGATACATATAGAAGATAAACAAGATCCAACATTCATGTAATTTGGGCCCCTGAGGAAGGAAAGTAGAACAAAGGAAAAAAACTAATATTTAAAACTACGATTCAAGAAAACTTTGCTGAAATAAAGGAAGACCTGAATCCACATGTTGACCTGGGCCCTGGCGTACCTGTAAAACCTGAACTAGAGGAGTCAATACATAAGCTTGCAAAACCATTGACTTTAAAAAGAAAAGAAAAAAATTCACTGGATTTCCAGCCCACCACTTACCTGCTGCGTGACCCAGGGCAAGTTATTTCATTTCTCTGATGAGGATAACAGAATCGGGGGAATTAAATGAGTTAATGTCTGCGCGGGGCTTAGAACAGTGCCTGGGACGTTGCAAGCTTACGCAAACAGATGCTGTTATTTGGGGAATTTGTTCTCTGTGGCTAAAAATCCGACAACTTCTCAGGAATGCTCCCTCCTCCACAGGTACTTTCTCCACCCTCCTGGCACACAGCTGACGCTACGGCACTCTAGCCCGGGCAATAGAATGAGACTCTGTCTCAAAAAAATGAATAAATAAAAAAAAAATAAACCCACTTATAACCTGCAAGCCCCCCACCATGGCCCACCTTTTCGGGCCAAACCAATGTACGCCTCCCACGTATTGATTTACAACTTTACCTGTAACCTCTGTCTCCCTGAAATATATAAAACCAAACTGTAACCCAACCACAGCGAGTCCACTTGCTCAAGGCTTCTTGGGTGTGGCTCCGGGTCATGGTCCTCAAATTTGGCTCAGAATAAATCTCTTTAAAATTATTTTACAGAGTTTGGCTTCTTTTCCATTGACAAAGCACATAATAAAATACTGATTGTAACATCAGCAAGTGACAGGAGCAAAAGGAAAATTTAATGACATTATTAACTATATGTGCTGTGTCTTTCAGCCCACTATGCTGAATCTTAGAAATTATGCTGTAACAGGTATTATTTATCAATAATCTTCCGGAAAAAGAACAGCTCAACTCTTGTACTGTTACGTTAGTGTAATAAGCAGGTCCACTTGCCTAGGTGAGAAAAATTAAACAACCACAACTTGATCTCATTTGTTTTTTCCAAAAGAAAAACATTCAGAGTAAAACTTGAACATTTAATTACCTTTAAATAATATATGAAATAATTTACATGCTATACATTCCCAAACACAATGAACATAAATCCAATTTTATAAGACATATACACAATCTGCTTTTTGCCAACATACACCCTGTAGGTCACTTAGGATGTTAACTGATTTCTCAGTCCATGTATTAGCATATAAACACACATACATATGCCTAGAGTTGAAGATTAATAAACCAAAGAGTTGAATACAAGAAGTCTGCCATGGAAGATTCTAAAACCACAATCAATGACTAGAACACCAAGGCACAAAATCTTCCCTTTGTGGTCACAGAGACTAAGTTTCATTCCCAGTGCTGAAATGTGGAAATAGGACTGGTTAATCAACATACTGTATTTTATAGTGCATTTCTGTTACCATTTAAAAACAAGTATTTTTCTTATAACATAACGTATTACAGAAAAGCATTGGAAAAATAAACAGGATTAGATAAGGTCTCATACAATAAAGCTTTTGTTCATTTGAAAAAGATATTTATGTTCAAAATTAATATAAGATATAATAGAGAAAAGCATGAGGGATCCTATGCAGATTTCCTAGTTCCCCTGAATCGTACCTCATGCCACCATTACTTAAATTTTCAATTTTAAAGCCAGCTGGGTGATACTGTGAATTGCAAGTGATATATATATACATATACAGTAATTTAAAGATATGTACTAGTACATAAACAGTTAATACAACATGGCAAATGAAATCCTTCCCAGAGTTTAAGTTGCTTTTGTTAAACATTAACTTTGTAGTAGGCTCTCCTTAATTTTCCTTTTTTTTTCCTATACTTAACAGAAAAGAAAAAAATGTTCCACACAGAAATGACAGCTTTAAAATTCATGATACCATGCAAAATCTAAACTATTCAAACTTCCCTTTTTATTTTACCCAAAGTTTTTGGGTAAACTAAAAGTTAGTTATTCTAGGAATAGCAATTCTTTAAGAGATAAGGCAGTTTAAAAAAATACATATATATGTAGTATTCATTGTTTCTAGGAACAGTTTTAGACCTTTAGTTCTTTAAACTTATATAGATATCATAGGAATAAAGCCAACCACAAAATAAAAATCAATGGAATGCAGTAATCCATATATAAAAGATAGTCAAACGTGCTTATACATAAGAAATCAACAATCTCAGCTGTAAATAACAAATCATCAAATGTAGCACTAAACAAATTACAATCAGAATGAAACCTTCAGTTTCATGAATTCTGAATATGGAAGTGGGGCTGGCTAACCATGAACGAAACAGTGTACTTCTGTAACTGTTTATATAGGAGTTTAGTGTAGCATGCAACCCCTGCAGTAATGAGAGTGTAATTCTTTACAAATAAGACTGACCAAAAGAAAAACAAAACAAAAACCTTGTTGTAGGCTATAAAACTTAAGGGTAAAGAATACACTAGAATTTAAGGCTTTCTTAGAAGTATTTTTTATGGCACTTCAACATTAAACACCACTAAAAGGCAAAATATGTAAATATTCATAGTTAGTTACATAACTGAAAGTACATGCCATGTCAATTATTAAGGAACCATTCTGTAAAGTTTTATTTTTTCTAAGTTAAATTATACTTAAGGAGGCTATTGGTGTTTGGCTGCAATTAACATATAAATCATATAGAAATGTCAATTCACTAGTATATAGTGCAAATTGTTTTGAATAAATCCACCAAATACCACTCATTTCTTACAGAACTGAATGTCATTCCTTGCTAGAAATGCAACTAAGCTGACTTATTTCTCTCACAAGAGCAGTTATTATCCTTTCTTCAACTATTAGCCTACTATTGAACCCTAGGATCATTATCAGACAGATTCCTTTTGGTCATGCGCATAGACCATCTTCACAATAATCCATTTCTTGCATTACAGCCAGTCCAGAAAACACTCCACGAATCTAACAAGTCATTCTTGCCACTCCACATTCTAAGCTGACCACAGCAGGCTCTGGTTTGGAAAACTCTTCTGCATATTCACTGTACCGATTATCTGCTGGGCTGCTGCCCTCTATAGTTCGAAGAGCATCATTCACGGGTAGCAGAGTCTGCTCTTTAAAACACAGGGAAGTTTTGAGGGTAGGTGATTCAGGACAAACAGAATGTAACAATTCCTTGGTAAGGATGCCATCTGTTTGCTTATTTTTGCGTTGCTTAATTTTCTAGAAAAAAATACAAATTTGAAAAACAATCACTAATCGCAGACAACACATAATCAATATATGTTAAATGAAAAAAGAAGACATGCTTTTGCAAATGTTGTGTCTCATATAATGCAAAATCTCAAATAATTAATTCAATCTAATGCACTTGACATGTTGAAAATTCTAATTGTTTATAATTTTTGCAGTGGAACATGATTATTTTTTATATTTATTAAACAAATAATCCAGCCAGACTTGACTACAGAAGATCACTAGGCCTTCACATTTGAAAAGGACATACATTACCTAGAAATTATAACAAGTAAAATTTTATAATAAAAAAAGTATATGAAAATTCACCCTGAAATCACAACTATATAACAATCACAAACTTACTTAAAAGATCTTATCTTATTGACTATAGAGATTTTCTTACATGGTTTTCCTACAATGGTTTGTGAGGTGAAAATAACAGGCTTTAGAACATAATAGAACTTTCTTCTTTTTTATTTTTTAAACGGAATATATTTAAAATGTGTTCTTTGGCAGAGTATTATATTCTCCAAATTCATGGACTGATCTCCAAATAATCTTGTGTTACACTTTGGGCTTGCCTCTCTTTACCATACACGTCTACAATTTAGTCAAGTAATCATTACTTCTTTATGAGATAGATGACTAAGGGACAGCCCTGCCTGAGAGGCAGACAAGACAGTCTTACTGAGTTATAACCGTGTAGGATTTTAAAAATACATACGTACTTACTGATCCTTTTTGCTTATATATGATGGCAGAGAAAAGATTATAGGAAAGTCTTAGGGTGGAAAGGGATTTCTTAAACAAGACACACACAAAAAGCATAAAACAAAGACTGATCAAAATGTGACTACATGCAAATTCAAAACATCTATATAAAGCATATCATAAATAAAGTGGAAAAGACAAGAATAAGATAGACAAAGCCATTTGCAACGTATATAGCTAACAAAGAATTGGTGTCTGGTATATAAAGAACTCTTACAAATCAATAAGAAAAAGACAAATGCGCCAACAGAAAAATGGGCAAAGGTCTGAATAGTCCATTCACAGAAAAGGAAAACCAATGGTGAACAAATACATGGAAAGTCACTCATCTTCATCTGTAATCACAGAAGTCCAAAACTGAAAACAATTTCAATACTGAGTGGACAGACTGTGATATATTCATATAATAGAAAGTTACACAATAGTTACTAATAAGGCAGACGAATTAAAGCTGCATGTATCAACATAGATAAATTTCAAAATAATGTTGAACAAAATAAAGCATATAAATGTTAAGACAACTTTTACATAGTTTCAAAACATGCAGTTTCTTAAGCTGGGTGTATCCATTGTTTGTTGCCCTTTATGTCTCATACAAATACTATAGTCTTTGATATATTTTCAATATGTAATAACAGTAATATTTTAAATCAAGAAAAACAGTATAAATTATTAATATGTGTGGACACAAACATATGCAGTGAAAGTATAACACATACATAAGAACGATTAATAGCAAATTCAGCAGTGAATGTGCCCACTTCAAAACAGATGAGGGAAGATCAAGAGTACACAGGGCCTTCCAATATATTTATCTATAATGTTTTATTTCTTAGAACAAAAATAAGACCTTAAGCACATATGATAAATGTTAAAATCTCACAAAGGTACATGACGGGTACACAGATATTTAATATGTTTATTTCTACACTATGCTATATACGTCAAGTATTTTAATACATTCTAAAATATAGAGAAAGCAATTGAAACTATTCAAAGCAGAGTAAACCTCGCTTTGAAGCAACCATGAGAAGCTATTAGTTTAACAGCAAATTAAACTAACTTAATATTCCATATATTACATTAGATACTTGAGAATACTTACAGATTCGAGGTCTTGAATATCTTTCTGTAATTGCTTATTTTGCTCATTCATATTCATAATTATATTAAATACAGACTGCCTAGGATGCAATGTTCGATCAAATTGGTGGTACATATTTCTCCAAAACCTTTATGACAAAAAAAAAGTTTCAATAAATTGTGTTGAAGAACAATCAAATATAAACACTTCAATGAGGCCAACTTACTTAAAATTGAAAGATACTGTATTTGGCTCCAAAACTGTAAATCTCTGAGAATTGAAACTGTAGAGAGGGTTTAGGTACTTCTTCTGGTCTTCCAACAGAAATGGCCACAGAGAGTACGTCTTCTCCTTCAACCTTAATGCAATGAGGAAAACATAAAGACCTCTCCTATAGATGCAAAGAATTAACGCTAATATTCTTTTTATAAATCAGGCAATTGCTTCCAAAGTAGATTTATGTTTTAGTTTTTTCTTCTATTCACAGTCTAACCTCTTGTCTCAGAATTCTATATTCTCTTTTCTCCTTCTTCATTCATAATTATGTAATAAATAAAGCCACATTTCTTGAAAACAGATATATACCATTGTCTCTCACAAATATACATTTAAAGGGATTCCTCTCAACTTACACAATTTCAAAAACTTGGTCTCTGATCCACCTATTTCAAATCAACACACAGACACACACACACACACACACACACATAGAACAAGACACTAAGGTAGCTCTCTGGCCTTATTCTCTTAACCCCTATCTGGGCTGTAGTGGCACATATTATGGAGCAGGAACACGTAAACATGAGTGGGTACAAAAAGGAGAACAGGCAAAATCAGGACATTATGCAAGAGTTTTAATGCCAATTATACTGCAAAGCTAAGAGTAGGTGGGTAAAGGGTAGAATGGTTATAGATAGTATATTTACCAATAACAGGACACAGATAGGGATCCATGAGGAAAGTGGAAAATCTTCTCATTTTTCCATGACCCCTAAGATGACCCATAGGTGTGTTCTTAAAGAACTACTAGGAAATACCCACTTTTATTTCCATCTTCCCACTTCTCAGAATGTTTGACCCTAATTAAGATAAATCCTTTTCCTAAAATAGCTCTTTACTCCCAGAAGAGTCACGTGCTCCAAATTATTAATACAATGAACTATTGTGAATTACTGTAGCAAACAGCTGAAGTCTTAATGTTCTTGTATTTGTTCATCTCTGCCATATTCTATTTTCTTGTTCTTCCCTGTACATATCTTTAGAGTTTTCCACGTGCTCACAGTCCTGCCTTAAACTCTGTTTGGAGTGTGAGCATGTAATTGTCTTCAAACTACTACCAGATTTACCTTCTCTAATATGTCCCTAGAATGTTCAAGAATTTATAATAGCTCTTTACCACCTACTGTAAGAAATCTAAACCCAGAAGCCCAACCTAAAAATATATATATAGGACCTCTCAGCATTACCCCAGAAATCTCCCTTGCATCAAAATTTACGCCCAAAACCCCTGTCCCCAAAGACTGGTTAGGAAATAACAGGTGAACTAGGGACAGACACACTGCAGCCAACATAGGTAGATTTAATTTCCCCAAAAAACTATTTAGAAATGTGAGGAGAGCTACAAGGCTCCATCTTACCCTAAAACAAACGAACAGTTTTAAGTTTTTTACCACATTTTAAAACTAGTGACCAATGCTTTCTAGGAAATGAAATAATGCAAAGATTTCTCTGTCCTAAAATACATAAGCAGACTGAAAGGAGCATGAGGGGAGCTTCTACGGTGCTGGCAACATTTCTTGTTCTGGGCGCTGGTTACACAGGTGCGTGAGTTTAGCAAGATTTACTAAGCTGTATGTACCATTCTAAATGTATGCTATACTTCAAGACACATTTAAAAATGTATTTTTCACACTAAAAATAGGGTATAAAAGAAAAAAATGTACTTTTGCTCTTACCTTGAGGAGTGAGGGATATTAGGAGGATTCTTAGCTTCAGAAATGTAGATAATAAAACCTTTATAATAAAATTCAGTTCTATTTCATATTGTCAAGATTTTTTTTATGCTCAGCCATGATTTATGTTAGACCTCAGCTAAGTAGGGGAAAAAAGAGCCTATTTTAACCAAACCATCTTACTTGAGTTCTTCTCTTTCCTTCTGGCAATTTCCAAGAAAGTTTCCAAATTGGCATGAATGAATATGTTCATGGATCTGAAGAAGAAATTCTTCATTGAATTCAAAGGCTTGTGGAAACTGTTCCGTCAAATGCCACACACATTCCAAGAACTGAGTAAACACTGGTGAGACTTCCTTTGGGTCACCATCCAAATGGCCACACCTAACCCCCCAAGAAAGTACAAGCTTTTAAAAATGCCTCTGAAAGAAGTCCATTGTTCAGGTATTGTTAAATATACGTACAAAAAATAATCCTAAAACACAGTTACATGAGCACAAAAAAACTATAATTTTTTAAATTGAAACTACTTATACCTGTGACCTGTTTAACCACAATTTTAAAGGATCTGTTACCTTCAAAATACTACAATCCAGTCAAGAAGGAAGATAATAAATAGCCTTGAAAATTGCAAAGGTATTAGAATTGAAAGAAAGACAAAAAAATTGAATCAGTCTTCATATGAAATACAGTAAAAAACCAGAGCACTCTTGGCTCCCATCACACACGCACGTTCATAAAGAACAGACACATTGTGGCACTCTAAGCTCGTTTACTCATTTTACAAACTA
The DNA here is from genome assembly GCA_963574885.1 of Lepilemur ruficaudatus. Taxonomy (NCBI): domain Eukaryota; kingdom Metazoa; phylum Chordata; class Mammalia; order Primates; family Lepilemuridae; genus Lepilemur; species Lepilemur ruficaudatus. Next base: position 20,971 of record CAUYRT010023410.1, read on the forward strand.
TAAAAATGTATAACTGTGACTTACCTCTCTGAAAATTTATGTCCAAAAGAGATCCAATCTTTTTCTATTAAAACCTTAATGAGAAAAAGTAAAATCCACTTTATAACTACTTTCAATTTTTTTGTTTAGAATGGATTAAATCCTATTAGTTTAAAAACAGCATTTACTACACAGTTTTAACTTACAGTTGTGAACAAAACAAAAAAAACTACAGGCAAAACACTTGGATTGGAGGTGGCATTAAAAAAAGGGTAAAAATATATAAAAAGAAATAGCCTTAAATTTGTGACTTAAATTATTTTGGTTAAATTTATCAAATTTTATGTGAAAAGTGCACATTATAAAGTAGTATTACATGTAAATTTTTGTACATACGAAGATGATATATCATAGAAAAAAGCAAGGGAAAATGTAAACCAAATGCTAAACAAAGGTTAACTCCGGGTGGTAGACTGGGGTGAATGTTTTAAACTTCCTAAACACCCTAAATGTTTTGGCTTACTTGTACATTACTTAATACTTTTTTCAAGAAAAAATGAATGATAAAAAGACAAATGAAAACAGTAGTTTATATTCAAATCCAAATGTTAGGATTTATCCTCTTGAATGAACTGTCTTTCTTTATCTGTATTCCTGTCACAGCTTCTCTACTTACCAAATCCAGTAATAGATTCCTAACTTTTTCAGTCTAATCTAAACATATGTTCTTAGTTTGTAATTTAATATACTTTGTAATTTCATTATATAATCACCAAGCATATTCTTTTCAAAGCGTTAAAATTCCTAGTTTTAGCTTCTCTGGTTTTGTCTTAAACCTCCCTGATTTCAGGAGAAGGCTCTATACTGTAATGGCTAAGGATGCAAGTTCTGGAGTGCACCCACAGCCTGAACTCCTGGCTTCACCAGGTCTACACCTCTGTGACCCTGGGCAAGTGCTCTTTGGGCCAGAGCCGCAGAATTTATTCTGGGCTCTCTGCCATTCTTCCACACAACCATGTCTAAAACTTAACTCAATTTATCTTTCGTACTGATACACTGCTTATTTCAACGAAGACCAGGACAGTAGCACCATCCATCCTGGCAACTAATTCAGAAACCTGGAAATCATCCTAGAGGAGGACTCCTGTCTTTGACCCCACATCCAACCCATGACCAATTCTTACTGAATCTGCTTTCTTAACCTCCCTAGAACACATCACCTCCTCCTCCACTGTGTTACCGCCTTAGTTCTGGCCCTCCTTTCTTTCTTGAGTTATTTTAACAGGTTCTACACTGGACTCCTAGTCTCTATTCCCACTCTAAGACACCTTCAAGACACCTAACAATCTTTTTAAAAATCAGGTCTAATCAAATCACTGTTTCCTTTGTTTAAAGCTCTTTAACGGCTCTCACTAGTAGCCCAAAAGGTGGAAGTACAATTCAAGCCTTCTCATCCTCAGGCCCTCCCCCAAATATATTCGTCTGCACCCAAGCTCCCTACTCTGACACTCACCCTGGACTCCATCCATCACACATACCTGCAGTCACCTAAGGAGGCTATACCTTAGTTCAGGCTGTTCCTGTTGCCTGGGAAGTTCTAACATAGTCCATGGCCATTTATTACACGATTTCATTTGTATGATAATATACAAATAAAGCCAAACATGTCTTGCACTTATCTTACACTCTCAAGATAAGCTGAATGTTATTTTCTTACCAGCAGCACTCCCATTTGGCCTGTCCCAGATTCAGTACGTTAGCAGCACAAAATAACGGTGCTGAAAAGGGACTAGTAATTTTAAATCTTCCCTTGCTTTAAGATGGCACTGTATTTAATAATTCTAAACTAATGAAAACTTTCTAATATCTCTTTGTTTACTTTACTTGCCATAAGTTAAGATGTAAATTTTGAAAACATAAGTTAATCTGATATGTTTAAAAGCAAGCAAACCAAAAAACAGGAGATTTATCTTCACAAAGCAGAAAATCTGTTCAACTAAAAATTTAATCTTCAGATATAAAACATGCCTAACATGGTATTACACTTAATGAAGTTGTTTTAAATAGAAAGTTTCCTCCAGAATATAATTTTAAGTACTCCTATTTGTGCCTTGTTTATTATTTATATTTGTTAGATAAAAATGAGAAAATACTGAATATTTCTATTATAATATTTTAGGAAAAGAAAACTTTAAATCTAAAGTTTTCTAACTCAGGTTTCTCAACCTCAGCAGTAGTGACATTATGGGCCAGATGATTCTTTGCTGTGTGCTGTCCTGTGCACTACAGGATGTTGAACAAAATCCCTGTGCCCCACCAGCTCACCATTTCTGTTAGTGCAAAACTGTCTCCTAGCACTGCCAAATGTCCTCCGGGGGGACAAAATTACTTCTACTTAAGAAGCACTGGTTTAACTGAATAAATCCTTACCATGAATCCTCTGATTGTCCTGTAGTAGGAATCCAATAAAAGAGAACCAAGGGAACAAACCTGGGAAGTCCTATCCCACCCATCAGAACAATGTACCAACACACTCGCATTTTCAACCATTATTGCCTGAAAAGAAAGATCACATACTTAGATTCTAGCAAAATACCTTTTAGGTAAATCAATAAGTCTACCTACTCAAAAATCATACTAGCGGGCATTGCATTAAAAAGAAGAGCTATGCCTGCAATGATAATGTCACAGCATCATCTCCAAAACACAACCACACAGAGCAAGCAAACAAAAAACAAGGATAAAAATGCTGCTTTCAAGTACCTGGAAATTTCTTTTTAAGTCTTTATATTAAGTGCTATACAACATTTTTAAAGTTCAGATTAAAATGAAGCTCAATGAAGAGGTAAATAATAATAAAAGTTACCTGACTGGAATAGATACCAGCCCCCAAGAGAATAAATCCACTCTTTCCCAACCATTATCAACCCCAAAACCAAATAGGAGAGATAAGGAATTACTTTGGTCAAAAAGATTGCAGCGTCCATAATAGCTTTGATATGGCGAAGCCATCCGGAACTCTCTAAACCAGAGTAGAAATCATTGACAGAAAGGCCTTTGGTACCACTGACTAAAAGAGGGGGGAAAAATTGCAGTTAGAATGGGTCTAAAGTCTCCATTTGTCTTTTTCAAGATCTCTCTAGGTAAGTGATTGAGAAAGAAGAGGACAAAATAAATACGCGAGACTATAAATGAAAACATGCTATTAGAAGCTCAATAATGGATTTTTGGGGTATATTTTCCTGCTATTCCTTTTGCTTAAAAAAAATGCTTCACTTTTTAAAAAAACACAGTATAAACATTTACCTAAAAATAGTCCTATATTTTAATTTTTTTAAATTCCATACCATGACTGAAAATATACCTTAATATTTAAATGAAACATTACCATAAATTCATCCTCACTGTACTGACTACTCAAAATATCTGACAACAGCAGTCCTTTACAAAACCATTAGAATTATACCACCTGATACAGCAGACACTACCAATATGTGGCTACTGAACATGTAAAATGTGGCTTGTCCAGACTGAGATGTGTTGTAAGCATAACATGCAAACCTGACTTCTAAGACTCGATGAAACAAAAAGTAAAACGTCTCATTACCAATTTTTTATATTACATGTTAAAATAACATTTTTAGTATGTTAAGTAAATTAATTTCACTTGTTTCTTTTTACTTTTTTAAAACGTGACTATTAGGAAACTCCAGATTACATGTGACTAACATTAGATTTCTATTGGACAAAACTGCCTAAAAAGTAAGTAATAATTATACCTTCCAATAATTTCTGAAGGCTGGACCTCATGACATGAATATTTTCAATTCCAACGAACTGAAATCTAATATTAGAATAGTTGTCTTCATTTTCATAACCTTTTCCAGCTGCTCTGTTGGCCATTGCATTCAGCTAAAATTAAAAGTTTTAGAAATTTAGAGACAAATTACTTTTCTCTTTTAAATTAATTTATCAAAGTGTCATGAAAATATCAAATAAGCCATATTTCAACTAGCAGAGAGTTTAAAGGACTGAGTAAGCTACCATTTTTCGTAAGTAAAAATGTCACATGTGTTATTAATAGTAAAAAAGGAAACTGTAAAGTAATATTGCGATATAATGGAAAAGTCCAGACAAGAAGTCCCCATAAATTCATGAAACTAATCCATTCATATTTCTGGTCAGTTTTCCATATGCTTATAATATCTCAAAATTAAAAAGAAAGAAATGTCTCCTATCTAAATCCTAAATGATTCAGAGATAAGCAGAGCTGGGGAGGTTTTCTTTTACAGAATGAACCTGAGATTCACTTTAGAACAAGCCTAGAGCACCTGATCATTCAGAAAGCCACAGGGACCCTGAAAAATCAGACGTAAAATATTCTTCAGATTACTTGAGGTCTTCTATATTAGAGATTACTGGAGGCCCATATACCACGTAATAGGGGCATATAATCTGCTATCCTGGCTAAAAATAAACTGGTCTCTAGTGAGAAAACAGAATAACCATAGACCCGCAGTCTTTAGTTATAACATCAAAATGTTATCAGAGGTTCCCTTAGGATTTGGCATGCTTAATTCTTTCAGACTAGGATTTCATATAGTCTGTTACTACAATTTAGTAAAAATTCTTATGAACTTGGATGAAACGGAACTTAAATTGCAAGAAAAAGTAGCTTTCCATTCAGTGAATTGGGGCCCCAGGTTGGTAACAAGTACAGTTAAATTGTATCTACTGACTCACTGGTTATTCAGCACCTAAAGTAAAATTTACAGTTAGATATTAAAAACATTTTCACATTACTACTACTTGATTTTAAGTTTACCTAGTAAAGCAATCAAAGGAAGGTATATTTTCTGTACAGAAAATGATTATACACATAAGATCTATTGGGTCCTGAGAAACAAAACACCATCAGACCTCATCTTCAAAAAGTCTCGTGTTACAATCATCTTTTATATCTAACATTACCAAAAAGAGTTCTAACCCATTAATCAACTCAGATTATTTACAGGGAAGTAGAACAAAATTTTTCTCATAGGAGACATCACCAACACTCTTAACTCCTGAGAAAAATCTTTCACTTTTAACAAAATAAAGGATTATCAAGTTATTTCTATGTTTTAAATAATTCTTAATTTACTCAGATTAATCTTATCTTGTTTTCTTCATTATCTTTTGTGAGACTGCATAATGATGAGAATTACTTCTACAACAGCTACCATTCCTCTCACAAAGCTGCCTAAATTGCTTGTGTTCTATATCGCTCACTCGCTTTTTCTCATCGCTTTCTCTTATTTTCTCATCATTCCAGATTTTTGAAGAAATCCTCACTATAATTCTGCCAATGTCCTTTTGTGTAGCCCACCAGCTCTGCATGCGATGCTATAATGAAAATTAAAAGTAACGTTAGCTATTACCACTGAGGATTTTAATTACTTTAGTTTCAGGATCCTATATGAATTGGTTGTTTAGCTGTGTTAATAAAAAGATTCTGATATTTGTCTCAACGATAAAAATTTAGCCCTATACCACAGATGCCTAACAGAACAACAACTTCTGTTCACTATTTATAATTCTTGGCCGATACAAATCCTAGCACTCTGGGAGGCTGAGGCGGGTGGATTGTTTGAGCTCAGGAGTTTGAGACCAGCCTAAGCAAAAGCGAGACCCCCATCTCTACTAAAAACATAAAGAAATTAGCTGGACAACTGAAAATATATAAAAAAATTAGCTGGGCATAGTGGCACATGCCTGTAGTCCCAGCTACTTGGGAGGCTGAGGCAGGAGGATTGCTTGAGCCCAGGAGTTTGAGGTTGCTGTGAGCTAGGCTGACGCCACAGCACTCTAGCTCAGGCGACAGAGTGAGACTCTGTCTCAAAAAAAAAAAAAGGGAAACAATGTAACTGTTCAACAATACAGCAATACAGGCATTATCTATAATGCGGTGGCTCAGGCCTGTGTAATCCTAGCACTCTGGTAAGCCAAGGTGGAAGGACTGCTTAAGCCTAGCAGCCTAGGTAACAGAGCAGGACCTGGTCCCTTTAACAAAAATAAAATAAAAAATTGATGGTTGTCTGCATTCTCTCATTCTCTCTCGACAGGGTCTCACTCTGTCACCTAGGGCTGGAGTACAGTGGCTCACTGCAACCTGAAACTCCTGGGCTCAAGCAATCCTCTTGCCTCGGCTTCCCCAGAAGTTGAGACCACAGGTATATGCCACCATGCCCAGCTTTTTTTTTGTTGTTTTTTTTAGAGATGGGGTCTTGCTATGTTGCTCAGGCTGGTCTAAACATTTTTCAACAGTAATATTTACAGAGCATTATAATATGAAAAATGTTCAGAGAAAAAGTAGAATATAAAATTATAAAAATCATAAATAACAACCGATTTTTTTTAAAAGGTGGGGCGGGGGAGACAGTTACTTCCACTTTTTCAACATTCTTTGTATTTCTCTGATGAGCTCATTAGAAAATCTAAAAAGCTCCAAGAGTAGAATCACTGGGTCAAAGTACCCTGGCTTTAACTTTTAGTTCAGAGAGTCCTTACAATTTATACTGTCACCAGCAAAGTCTCTGGCTACACGAGCAACTCTCACCTTAAAGCAATTCTCATCTGACATAAGCTGCTCGGCTTTCCGCTGATATGTTGATTCCAGGAGGCTCCTTGAAGTCTGTGTGTTCAGCTGGCCTCCAGTGGCCCCATTATTGTTTTCTGCCAGGTAAAGATCAGTCACCTGCACACAGATCTCGTCACTCACAATGTGCTGCAGCTAGAATCAAGCCAAGGCAAGTTGTTAGTGAACCAAGAAACCATTCCTCCCTGTTGTATAGTCAACCTTCCTTTGATCCAGTCATTCAACTCAAAAAAGGGGGTTTTTTTTGGTTGGTAATTTTAGAAAATCAATTACACAAACCACTGTATCATTTTCTTGGAGAATAACCAAGCTAAGATCTTCAACCGTATCAGTGGTCCATGAGTAAAACTTCTAACCTATTTAATAAAAGCAAAATCAGGTCACTCAGGTTAATGTGCCACTTATTTAAAATTCTAAGGATATGTATATAAATTTCCATGGTTCATTTGATCCTCACAACCACCCTGAGAAGCAGGCTAAAGTGGGGGGGAGGTGTGTGCTGTTATGAGACAAAGTCACACATCAGATGCGAAAACTCACTCTGTAAGCTGAGGTGAAGAGGCGCCTTGAAGAACCCCAAAAGCAGGAACCATGTCTGTATTACCAGCCCAAGTACAAAGCCTGGAACTCACTAGGTGCTTAAGAAATGGCTGCTGAATTAATTGCCCAGGGAGGCTCAGCTGAAGGAGCAGAGTGGGGGCTAATAGTGTAGGTTTCCTGATTCCTAGGCCAATATTCTTTCCAAATACACAACCTATTTTTCTACATCTGATACAAACTGTAGAATTTAAGGTGTACATAATGTTAATTAACTCACTTTCAATACAGAACAGCCATGCAGTCCTGGCTCGTTATTGATAAGTTTTGTGACAATCTTATTTAACTACCTAATTGACCAGAAAGTTGAACTTTTCAGTTAATAGAGAATGAATTTCCATTCTCATAGGTCATATGTCTATTTGAAATAAAAATTCCCCCAAATGAAACTCCACCCATCAAAATGATAGGAAATGTGAAAAACAGATACAAGAAGAAAGTAAAACATTAATTTCAGTATCAACTTATCTACTTTGCTTTAACATTTTCGTAACCACCAAGCCATCCTATTTTTAGGAAGGTATATTCTTTTTGAGGTGTAACTATGACAATTACTTATTTTTAACATTAAACAAAGTCTTAAATGACAAGTAATGTGTATTAGTAGATAACTGGACACAGGGCAAGGTCAGAAGGGTGAGCGATCTGTGGTGGTAGAAAGGGCAGCAACCGCAGATAGTTAAATAAGTTACAATAAAATGGATTCTGATACATTAAAATGGTGCTTTCAATGACTTGGTAACATAGGGAAAATCTTAAGATGCAGCGTTTAAGAGAAAAACAGAATGGTGAAAAAGTATACCCGAACATGGAACATGATCTCTACCACATAGATAGTTCTCCTGCTTTATATTTTGTCAAAGTAGATTGTCACTGACTCCTCACCCATGTCCTCTTTTTGGATATCTGGCCCCTACCTCAGTTTTTGGAAAGGGCAGCACTTTAAGTCTGGAACAACTATGGAAATCCCACCTCCACGCTAAGCTGGTCTAATTCTCTCTCCTGCTAATTTGAAATGACACACGGAGAGTATCCAGTAGACTTCCTACAGAGGAGGATCTGCATGGAAAGGTCAGATAATGCTGGACCAGAGGCACCACCATAGCAAGCCAAAGCCTTCGAGGGCTGGAGAAACCTAGAATATGTGCCAAATGTCCACATGAAGAGAGAAGCATGAGAATGCAGGCATGCAAAACAGAAAATAAAAATTCACAGCACAGTCTTTACATCGTGTGGCCATATTTTGAGTTCTGTACTTAGATGTCTGTGAGACTGCCTATTTTATTCTCAAAATGAATCCCTCTTAAATGAGCCTGGAAAAGGTAAGATAAATGTATGGCTTGACTTGGAAATGTATGTTCTATCCCCCACCAGCAATGAAGTCTGTGGGAAATACCAAATGAGATGAGGAGAATGAGAGCAGAGATGCCTCTGTAGGGATTAAGATGGGAAGCTTGAACATGTTTTAAAGTCAGTGATTCTGGCCGGGTGCCTAATCCTAGCACTCTGGTAGGCTGAAGCGGGTGGATCATTTGAGCTTAGGAGTTCGAGACCAGCCTGAGCAAGAGCGATACCCCATCTCTACTATATACAGAAAGAAATCAGCCAAACAACTAAAAATAGAAAAAATTAGCCAGGCATGGTGGCGCATGCCTGTAGTCCCAGCTACTCAGGAGGCTGAGGCAGGAGGATCACTTGAGCCCAGGAGTTTGAGGTTGCTGTGAGCGAGGCTGATGCCACAGCACTCTAGCCCAGGCAAGAGAGAGTGACAGTGTCTCAAAAAAAAAAAAAAAAAGGGTTGAGACAGTACATATTACTGACTCAAAATCATAACCAGATGCTTCTAGTAAATGAACTAATTATATCTAGTGTTTAAAAAACCAACCTCAGGCTTATGAAAAATAAGTTTTATTGGACTTCTTTTAAAGTTGTTGTACTGGTGGCATGAAAGATTTTGTTCCTAGCTGTAGAAGCAGCAAACTTAGCAGAAACACAAGCACAAAATAACTGGAGTCTAAATTTTATATAAATTTAGGGTAAGTTAACAGGGATTAGTCTCTGAAAACTTATGTCCACAGCTGACTGTATCCATGTAATGGTTTCTGTCAGTCACCATCTAGACCCCTTATGCGAAGGCCTAAAACCTTCTTCAACTTTTAGGGAAAAACTGTCTGCCTGACAACTTTCCCCAAGAAGCCAAGATTCATTTTATGTGAAGTGCTCCTCCTCAATCCTGACAAGATACTGTGAGACGGGTACAGAGGCATGCACCCTTCCAAAACCAAGAAAAAAGCATGGGTACTTTCCAAAGGATTCAACATATAGCCCAAGAGAACGCTAACCAACAAGTTTTTCCTTCCATAGTGGCAGTGTGGGTTCTAGAATTAGTTTTTTTTTTTTTTTTTTTTAACAAGTTTTCACTTTTAAAAGGAGTACACCACCTTTCCCATTGGCTGTGCTATGGACGAGGGCTGTAGGCAGCCATGGCACCTACCTGGAATGGCATCACCCTCAAGCCCCACTTCTGCAATGATTGGCATCATTACCTGGCCATGTGGTTCAAACCAGCCGCCTGGCAGAGGCAAGGCCTGCAAAAGCATGCCACATTGCCCCACCCTTGTGTCTGGACCCATCTAGCCCATAGTAAGGTAACCCCCATAGTAAGGTATCACACCAAAGTACAAGCTGGCAGGGGCTTCAGCTTAGAAGAGTTAAGGGTGGCTGGACCACTGGTATTTCTGTGGATCCAAGAACAAGTCCACTGAGTCCCTGCAGGCCAACGCTGAGCAGCTGAGGGAGTACCGCTCCAAGCTCATCCTCTGCCCTAGGAAGTCTTCAGCCTCCAAGAGGAGAGAGTTCTGCTGAAGAACCCAAACTGACCCCAGCTGACAGGGCCAGTACTGTGCATACAGAATGTCTACAAGAAGAGAGCCAAAGCCTGCACTGCGGAAGGAAAAAACTTCAAGGCAAGTGCCAGTCTTCACGTGGCCCGAGCCATGCCCAGGCTCTTCGGCATATGGGCAAAAAGAGCCAAGGAAGCTGCAGAACAGGATGTTGAAAAGAAAAAATAAAACCCTATTGGAGACTGTAATAAAACAGTAGTAAACCTGGGTCTCAAAACCAAAACAAAAATTCAAAAAAGAAAAAAAGTAGCACACCAACAATAGACTCTGATCTCTTTGGGAGTTCAGAACTCAAGTATGAGGAGTAGAAATCTATCTGTTACAAGCTATTTGTTATAAAGAACAGCATATTTAGAAACTCCCATGGTGCCACAGGAAGAAAACACAAAACCAACCGCAAATGTACCTGAGAGGGAACATCTCACTCAGATGGGTGAGGTATGCAGAGTATTATAAAAGATGTTATATAAAACCTTTCCTGTAAAAAAGAATTTCAAATATTAAACGAAGCAAGTGCATAGAATTACCAACACCTATGGAAGAAGCAACATTACACACTGTGTGCTCATCTTGTCAGAGCAGGTAATATATGGGCCAGAAGGGCAGGGAGCTGGGATCAGGACCATTGTACTCTTTACAGGTAGACAGCAAGAAAGCATCAGAGGGCAGGCTCCTACTGAAGGCACAAGGAGAGAAGGGGCCAATTACATGGCTGAAACACTCCCACTTTGTTAACATAGGGAATACAATATCACATTAACCTCCTCTTCCCCTCTTCAGAGCCGTATGTTCATTAACCTTGTTATAAGAGAAAGCTGCCTGTCCTCTTGCAATAGAAATCTTGCCTTTTCTTTGCCCGACCCATCTTTATGTAAGGACTTTTCTCCCCTCACCCACTCTGGCCTCCACCATGCCCTCACCTGTCTGACAATGCTCTGGATCAGTTTGTCCATGGTAAAGGCAATGTAGGCATGAATGGTGAACATCTCTCTCAGCGAATCTTCATACTGTGATGAGTCTATGTTGCCATCCAGCAGGCTCCGTACCATGTCCAGGAATGCTGGGTAATAATCTTCTACATCAACATCCACTGTGGGAGAGATGGGATAGGTGAGGCCTTACCCTGCTAAGACAAGACTGAGGATAGAGTGCAGGGCAAATCCTGTAGCTGGCCTAAATGACACTGGAAAGAACAAACACTAGGTATTCAAAACATACTCACTCAATCCACTATAGACAGAGATGAAATCTGACAGGTGGCTACAATCACCAGCACTGCCTACCAGAGGAAAGTGACTTTGCAACTTTAACAGTGGCTTCTAACATTTTGACTGACCATGCTAGAAAGATGCTTCTTTATAGAAAGACACTTCTTTACAGTACTACTGGCTCTGCACGACAGGAGAGGAAAATATCCCAGGGAAGCCAGTCCTTCAAACAGTTGTTGTCTCCTCTGCTGAGAGAGGAACCTGCTCTTCCAGCCTACGCAAGAGCATTCTTTACATGGGTCACTTGCTCCTAAAGCTATTTCAATGAAGCATAAAGTACAGATGAGAAAAGGCAGACACAGCCATACCCTAGCACTGGGAAACCTCCTCGGGAAGAGAAAAATAGGAGCACAAATTAAATCCTCTATGAATAATGAAGTAATCTGCATTTGTCAAAATTCTTTTGTTTAAAAATGGATTTGCAACATTTTACTTCACAAATTACATTATATGATCTGTACTTGCTGTACATGATTCATTTCAACCACTAGCTAGAATAAATCTTATCAGTTGTTAAAGAGACACTTGGCAACTAGCAGAGGGCACAAGGAATGGTGAAACAGTCCTGCCTTTGGCTTACATAAAATAAGATTCATTCATATCAAGTTTGAAAACAGGCACATCTAATCTCTAGTGTTAGAAATCAAGATAGTGGCAAAAGGAGGCTATTGGGGCACTGGCTATGTTTTGTTGGGTTTTGTTTATGTATTTTAAGAGACTGGGTCTCCCTTTGTTGCCCAGGCTTCAATGTGTGGCACGATCATAGCTCGATGCAGACTTGAACTCCTGGGCTCAAGCAATTCTTCTACCTCAGCCTCCTGAATAGCTAGTACCAGAGACAGGACACCATGCCCAGCTAATGTTTTTAAATTTTTTGTAGAGATGGGGTTTGGCTATGTTGCCCAGGCTGGTCTTGAACTCCTGGTCTCAAACAATCCCCCACTTTGGCCTCCCAAACTGCTCGGATTATAGGTGTGAGCTACCGCACTCAGCCCTTTTAAGAAACAGGATCTTACTATGTTGCCTAGGTTGGCTTCAAGCAATCTTCCTGCTTCAGCAGCCCTAACAGCAACAGCTGGGACCACAGACACACGTTACTACACCAGTTTATCTGGGTTTCTTGATCTGTGTTTTGAACATATGTGTGTTTATGCTCTAAAAATTCATTGAGCTATACAGTTCTGATTTGTATACTTTATATATGTTGCACTTCAATAAAAATTGGCTAAAATGAAAAAAAAATTACAAAAAACTCATCATCAACTAACTGCTTACCTGTTTGTACTGGGGGAAAAAAGGCTAAGAGCAAAACTGAGTCTATCTCCATTTATCTGAGGTGTGATAGTATCATTAAAGACAGGGACAACAGAACAATTACTGCTTAAAATAAGCAACTGGCTTGAGCTTCACCACAGAATATTACCTTATTCAGGTCCATGAAATAGGTATGAGCCTCTGAAATATGCTCTGTGAAAAATGCCTTATGCCAAAATAAAGCTTTGAGTCCAAACCACAGACTTTTTCACACAAGCTATGTCAGTGTGAGGGTTGGCTTTATAACTCGAGACCAAACTATGTAAGCCTTAAAGCAGGTTAAGTCAGTGGTCAAGCCAGGATTAGGCCATTTTATCTCTACTTTCTATCCAAGCAGATGGAATCACCACGAAGTGGTAAAAAATTTGTCTCTTTCAAGCTAGGAGTAACCCAGACAAGGGCTTTTAGAATTAATTTCCAGTGTCACAAGCTCTTTAAGAGATAAGAAGACTAGGGGCACACATGAGCCTCCTACATCAGCAAAACTTATGGGGAAAAAAAAAAGATGCACCCCTCAGATTGGCTATTTCCCCAAGAGCCCAGAAAGGCTTCATGAAAAAGCTTTTGGTTCACAGCTCAAGCACCTAATTTATGAACTGAACTGTTATCTGGAAGCAGCAGCACAGAATTACTTAAAGCACATAATGGCTTCCTTAACCCTTACTTATTTTCCTTTTCCCAAGTTCTCCTTCTTCATTCCTGTTCGACCTATTCTACTGTGTCTCACATCATCTGAGTTCCAATCTCCTTTCTGTAACTATTTCTACTTATTAGGAATGAGTCATGAAACTTACTGGTTAAACAGAAGTCCTAACCAAACATATCTGAAAAAATTCCCATCTGGCTTAGGCATAGATAAGTAGGAATTTATTTTCTGTCATGGAGTGGAATGGGCTGTGACGTCTGAGTTCCTGTGTGTCTTTGACTCTGCAGTAACCCAAAGATCTGCCATTTGGGAAACTAATGGCAAATGACACCCACACCTACCCTGGTGTGTCCACAGTACTAATAATCACTGACTGAGTATCCAAGATCTAAGCACTGCACAGGGTGCTTTGCATAAAGCAACCCCAGAAGGCAACAAGTAGTGCCTCCATTTTACCGGTAAACAGGTCCAGAGAGTTTAAACAAGGCCACACAACCAGTATACTGCAGACCTAGGATCTGAATCCAAGTAGAATTCTGGGGCCTGTGCTTTGTTCATAAAAGAAAGGAGTCTTGAGTCTAACCAGGTTCTGAGGTTCTCAACTTCACACATCCTCTGTAAACCAACAATTTAAGCACTCACTAGGTTCCTTGAGACGTAGCTGGATGGCAGGGCTGTCACTTTTGTCTCGTTTTATGCCTAGCACTTCCCGTTCCCACTCTCTCTCTCGGTTTTCTTCTTCTATTTGCCGTTCAGCTTGGGAACAAATCCGCAGCAGCCTCAAGCACAAAATCTGGTGCAGTCGCATAAAGATATACCAGTTGTTATTGACATAGAAGAGGTTGTATACTTCATCCATCCCTCTTAATTTTTGAGCTGCAGTGTTACTAAACATTAACTTGGACTTAGGGGGACTGCCCCCAACACCATTGTGCTTCTTAGCCGCCCCTGTGGCTTCATCTACATCCATCTCTTCTTCTTCCTCTTCTTCCACATCTGAGAGATCACCTCTCTGAGCAAAGAGCAGATCTGGAATGAAATGATGCATGATTTGCTTGATTTTGTATTTGTCCTCCTTCTGAATGCCTGTCTGCCTTTTCACATGGTGGATAATCAGGGCGGCAGCATCTTCCAGTATTTGTTTGTCTTCATAGGCAAGTGAGAGGTGCGGGCCAACAGGTACACCACCATTCTCTTCCGTAGCCTGCTCTTGCCTCTGATAGGAAAGACACACAAAAGTATTCTATGACACAGCTATGGCAACAAAAAGCCTACCGGACTACACCAGAAGCACATTCCATTCTTAACGACAGTGGCTGTATTTTTCCAACCCAAAACTTAGGACCTGACCTTAATAATTTTTGTACCTTTCTAGAAATAAACAGGTAATGTGGGAGATGTGGTTTGATGTCAAAATATTGGTATCTTCTAGACTTTCATGACTTACTGGAATAGTGGGACAGAACTGGGACCATCTTTTAAAATCCTAAATTAGGATTTATGGAAGCTATGAAGTGAGGTCTGGGATTCACTTTAAAATACTTCTGGGGTGGGGGTGTAGAGGTTAATGATGTCACAACATTAGCAAAATATGGATGATTACATTTATGTAAGAATTCATTCCCTACCCCGCTAGAGTGCAATGGTGACATCATAGCTCACTGTAACCTCCAACTCACAGGCTCAAGCGATTCTCCCACCCCAATCTCGCGAGTAGCTGGGACTATAGGTGTCCACCTCCATGTGAAGCTAATTTTTCTGTTTTTTGAAGAGATGGCTCTCACTCTTCCTCAGGCTGCTCTTGAACACCTGACTTCAAGCTATCCTACCCCCTCGGCCTCCCAGAGTGTTAGGATTACAGGTATGAGTCCCCCCTCCCCAGTCTTTTTTTTTTTCTTTTTTTTTTTAAGAGACAAGGTCTCACTCTATCACCCAGGCTAGATAGAATGCAATGGCACAATCGCAGTTCACTGCAACTCCTGGGCTCAAGGGACCCTCCCGTCTCAGCCTCCCATAGTGCTGGGATTACAGGTGTTAGCCACTATGCTTGGCCTCTTTTTTATTTATTTATTTATTTTTTAAGATAGAGTCTCACTCTGTTGCCCTGGCTAGAGTGCCGTGGCATCAGCCTAGCTCACAGCAACCTCAAACTCCTGGGCTCAAGCGATCCTTCTGCCTCAGCCTCCCGAGTAGCTGGGACTACAGGCATGCACCACCACGCCCGGCTAATTTTTCTGTATATTTTTAGTTTGTCAATTAATTTCTTTCTATTTATAGTAGAGACGAGGTCTCGCTCTTGCTCAGGCTAGTTTTGAACTCCTGACCTTGAGTGATCCACCCACCTCGGCCTCCCAGAGTGCTAGGATTACAGGCGTGAGCCACCGCGCCTGGTCA
>CAUYRT010023411.1:0-23294 GCA_963574885.1 Lepilemur ruficaudatus
CATGCCTGTAGTCCCAGCTACTCGGGAGGCTGAGGCAGGAGGATCGCCTGAGCCCAGGAGTTTGAGGTTGCTGTGAGCTAGGCTGATGCCACAGCACTCTAGCCCAGGCAACAGAGTGAGACTCTGTCTCAAAAAAAAAAAAAAAAAACCACGTAGTACTATTGTTAAAGACAATAAAGATTCTGAGAGGACTGCTCCATATGAGCTGAGCTAGGCAGAGAAGGCTTCCTGGAAGAAATACCAAGTGAGCAGTTAACATGGAAGGAGTGTGGATTTCAGGCACCAGATATATAGTGTGAGTAAAGATAAGTAGCAGGAATGAGCCTGGCAGATGTGAGCACCAGAATGAAAGCTGTCTGGATCTGAAGGTGTGACTGCAGTACTGAGACATAAGGCTGTGTAGATGGGCCAGGGCCAGGCCATTGCAAACCAGGCAGAAGACTGAAGTTTTCTGAAAGTAAGAGTCAAATCATCCATGTAGGTTTTTTAGAGAGGGGTGACCCGACAAAATTATGAATATTCAAATGAAAGTTTGTACAGTTTGAGAGACAGTTCAACCATGTATAAATGTCCTTAAAAATCTTTATACAAATAGATTCTGTTTCTTTTTTTTTTTTTTTTTTAGACAGAGTCTCACTCTGTTGCCCGGGCTAGAGTACCGTGGCATCAGCCTGGCTCACAGCAACCTCAAACTCCTGGGCTCAAGCAATCCTTCTGCTTCAGCCTCCTGAGTAGCTGGGACTACAGGCATGCATCACCATGCCCAGCTAATTTTTATATATATATATATATATATATATATTTTTAGTTGGCCAATTAATTTCTTTCTATTTCTAGTAGAGACGGGGTCTCGCTCTTGCTCAGGCTGCTTTTGAACTCTTGACCTTGAGCAATCCACCGGCCTCGGCCTCCCAGAGTGCTAGGATTACAGGCGTGAGCCACCACGCGTGGCTCATTTCATTCTTTTTAAGATGGTACTTACTGGAGATCTTGGATATGGTAGCCTTCCTTAGTCTACATACATTGCTTATGTATTAGAGAAAACAGGTTATTAGCATTCCCCAACTACAGGCAGAAATTCTTTAAAGATTTGCATCTAAACATAGATAGAAATATCCCACTCCCCTAAGATTTACCCTTAATGCTGGGTGTGGTGGCTCATGCCTATAATCCTAGCACTAGAAAGAAATTAGCCGGACAACTAAAAATATACAGAAAAAATTAGCCAGGCATGGTGGTGCATGCCTGTAGTCCCAGCTACTCGGGAGGCTGAGGCAGAAGGATTGCTTAAGCCCAGGAGTTTGAGGTTGCTGTGAGCTAGGCTGATGTGATGCCATGGCACTCTAGGCCTGGGCATCAGAGCGAGACTCTGTCTCAAAAAATAAAAATAAAAAAATAAATCATTGCATTTGAGAAACTTTTTCCAAACTTAATAAAAATGCCTTTTTTGTCATACACACAATGTAGACTCAACTCGTCTACTTTTGAGACAATATGCAAAAATTTAGCTACAAACAAATATGTAATTAGTAGAACAGGTTAAATTGTATGTTGAACATGATCTCATGTCTATAATAATATGCTAGAAATATATAATATAGAAAAAAATAATTAGGATATTTGCCAAAATGTTATCTCTATGTGAAAAGATAAGTTATTTTCTTACTCTTTTTCTATTTTATTATTAATTTTCAGCAATTAATTACAATTGATGTACTCACAAAATAAATTCTTTTTTAAACTTAAAAAATGTAAGCTAGACACAGCAAGCTTTCTATCCAGATACAGTGATATATGAAAATCATGTCTCAGCACTTTCCTATTAATGTATCACTTTAAAAGGGATCATTTCAATGGCCTGTTCTTCTAGGTAATGTTAAAAGGCTAATTAACTATTGAAATGCAAGTTTTTCACCAGCTGAATATAAAATTTTATTTCAGTAAGACATTTCATTTAGACATAAAATTTCACAAGAAAATTTCACAATTCTACACAATCTGGGTAGTAGAATAGCTATCTATTGAAATAAGCTGCTTAAATGCATAACGCAATAATAAACTCCTCTAAAAATGTTTCTGCAGGTATGCTGGTATCCTCCTGGGCATCACAAATACATTTGGCACTATTCCAGGAATGGTTGGGCCTGTCATTGCTAAAAGTCTGACCCCTAATGTAAGTAGATAATTTGCTTATAAACTGAAAAAATTTTGGAGCTCTACATCTGTGTCAAAGTTGAGTATATTTTAATCAAGGGTAAAATTCTGAATGTTTATTCTTATGAAATTCTTTTTAGCAACAGAATACTAAATGCCTTAATGGATGGGAAAGTATATTTTCAAAGAATACTCTTTGGGTTTTAGACAGAACAGTAGGACTAAGTTAAATTAAGATCTTATAGCTGAAACCACACAGGTAGTTAAAAGTTATATTATACCAGATGAACAATTCATGTCTTTGGTTTGGATGAATAAAAGTCGGCAATGTAAAATTATTCAAAAGGTGGGCCCATGAAGGTGAGGTGTCAGGAAATCATGAGAGAATGAATGAGGAACAACTGAAATAACTAAGAATGTTTAGAGGGTCCGAGGACTTGGGAAAACATGCTAGATTTCTTCACATATTTGAAGGGCTACTAAATAAAAGATGGAGACCTATTCTCGGCAGTGCCACAAAGACAGATGGAGAGAAGTTACAAGGAGACATTAGGAAGGTTATCTGTTCGAAGCTGTTACTTTGTGGAATGAGCTGCCTTAGGAGTTAGTAAGCCCTAAAATAGTCAAACATTTATTTAACAGGCATTTCTTGAGTGCTTATCAATTTGCTAGATACTAAGGATTAAAAGGCAAAATGATAAGCTGCTTTTACACTTGAGAGACTCACCATTTAGAGATTATATGTAATCAAACAGTTAAAGTACAGTGTGACAAATGCTGCAGGAAAAATGCATGCAGAGTCCTGTGGGCAGGCGGGAAGAAACAACCTCTCTGTTCCCGAGGTGGGAGGCTCGGGGAAGGAGCCCTCCAGGAGTCAGCCCCAAGGATGTGATAAGTGCGGGACAGCCCCAAAAATGATTGTTAAAGGTAGTCACAGGCCGGGCATGGTGGCTCACCCCTGTAATCCTAGCACTCTGGGAGGCCAAGGCGGGCAGATAGTTTGAGCTCAGGAATTCGAGACCAGCCTGAGCAAGAGCGAGACCCCATCTCTACTAAAAATAGAAAGAAATTAGCCAGACAACTAAAAATATATAGAAAAAATTAGCCGGGCATGCCTGTAGTCCCAGCTACTCGGGAGGCTGAGGCAGAAGGATCACTTGAGCCCAGGAGTTTGAGGTTGCTGTGAGCTAGGCTGATGCCACGGCAATCTAGCCTAGGCAACAGAGTGAGACTCTGTCTCAAAAGAAAAAAGAAAAGAAATAGAACATTACCTCCCTCAGGAAACCCCCAGGTACCTCTTCCCAACATTCCTGCCTCACCCCCACTGAGAGGAGCCGTTATCCTGCTTTATAACCCCAGAGATTAGTTTTGTCTGACTTTGAGCTTTATATAAATGTAATCAATCATTCAGTACACACTCTTTTTGCCTGGCTTCTTTTGCACAACATTTTGTTTGTGAGATGTATTTACGTTGTAGTTCATTCATTCTCATTGCTATATAGTATTTCGTTGCACAAATATACCACAATCCTACCAGTGATAAACATTTGGCTTTTTTCAAGCATGGTGGCTTTTATCAATAATGCTGCTGTTTTAACAGTATTGTGACACTGCCTTTTTTATAAAGTGGATTATAAACAAAATTTTTTTCATTTGCATTTTTTTCTTTCTTTCTCTACAGAACACTGTTAGAGAATGGCAAACTGTTTTCTATATCGCTGCTGCTATCAATGTCTTTGGTGCCTTTTTCTTTACACTGTTTGGCAAAGGTGAAGTGCAAAACTGGGCTCTCAATGATCATCATGGACACAGAAACTGAAGGAACCAATAAATATCCTGTCTCTATTAACATATTTTTATTTATCATGTACCCTAAAAGTGCCTTTGATATATTAATTTGTCAGCCTTCTATTAATATATTTTTAAAAATTGTACTTGTATTAAATTTTTAAAGCTTGTAATCATGAAATATCACTAGTTGCCAGATTAGTAAAATAAATTATTTTTAATTATGAATAATATATATGCTGGAACTTATACTTCAGGTTCACATACCTGGCTGCCAGGAAGCATGAAGTAGGGGAGTTCTATTTCTTTTAAGGGCCATATTTAAGGGAATGAACTGAAAGGAACCCCCCACTACCTTTGCTTAATTAAACCAGATAATTCTCAGGTATTATTGATAAACACCTGGTTTTGTCCACTTTCCTCATAAAAATTATTTATCAGCTCTCTCTAACACTTAGGTCAAACTTTAGCCTCTCCATGGAGCTGCCACGCCTTGTGTAATTGGGCCTGGCAACCGGCCTGAGGGAAGCATGCCCGGGCAGCTGCCAAGCATGCCCTCCCTGGCTTCAGGGACAGAGTGCCCAGCATTTATCAGAGGCAGCACCCAAGCCCAGGGTCTTTGTCAAGCCTTTGGATGGTGTTCTCCCCCTAGGGCTATTAATGTGTAGATAAAGCCCTGAGCAGGCAGAAGCACTGACATACACAGCTAGGTCCCCTTCCCAGCACAGTAGAATATGGACTGGCTTGTAACCTGCAAAAGAAAAGCGTCATGCCCAATCACAGATACTGTCATCCTTGTTTAAAACTACTCTCACATGGATCAGAATATATATAAATTTTGTGTTTTTTAAACTACATGAGAATTTAAAAAATGTTTTAAACTCTTAACTTTTTGTTCAGTCTGTCTTCCTATAAGCTTCTGGTTGCAGTTTAAAGTGACTTTTAAAAGCCACATCACCCAGGACCAGTGTGTAATCATCTTTACTGCTGGTTCCCATTATTTTTCCAGTTTTTTTCCTGGACCATCTTCCAGTGCTTGTTGAGCATGCCGGGGGCATCTGTGTGACTTAAAACTCGGTTTATGTTTTACTGTGTTTGTTCAACACTACCTGAAACATTTTAACTCAAACTGTTTAGTGTAATATGATGTGAATACAGTTATGTAAATTTATTTTTAAATTTGTAAATAGCTTTAAGTTGCTATGGTGGTATTTCTTTTATAAATCATCAAAATAAACCTTTTCAGATTGATATTTGCATCTGACAGTTCTGTGTTATTTTTTAGTGTCCACAGTAGCTATTTTACATCTTTCTTGCATCCTCCTCAAGGATATAAAAAAATCTTTTTTGCATCTAGTTCAACATGCATCTCTGCCATCACCAGACTTGGGCCATCTAAGTGATGCAACGTCAGAAATCTCTATTGCCATCAACCTGCCCTTCCTACCTCTGAAGAGGGTGCGCTCTTCTTCCTAAAACGTACACCAACATCACTGATTCTGTCCCCTCCTGTCTCCTCTCAGAACTTGCTTCAGCAATTCTTCTTCAGTTTGCTTCTTCAATCTCTCTTCTTGTTCTTTTCCTTCTATCTCAGAGATATGCAAGTCTTCTTTAGCCTATCAACAAAAATACAAAAGTCTCCTGGAGACATTAAAACATTTTTTTATTTTCTTTTTTATTAAAACATTTATAAGCCGAGGGTGGTGGCTCACACTTGTAATCCTAGCACTCTGGGAGGCCGAGGCAGGCGGATCATTTGAGCTCAGGAGTTCGAGACCAGCCTGAGCAAGAATGAGACCTCGTCTATACTAAAAGAAATAGAAAGAAATTAGCTAGACAACTAAAAAAAATATATATATATAAAATTAGCTTGGCATGGTGGTGTATACCTGTAGTCCCAGCTACTCAGAAGGCTGAGGCAGAAGGATCGCTTGAGCCCAGAAGTTTGAGGCTGCTGTGAGCTAGGCTGACGCCACGGCACTCTAGCCCGGGCAACAGAGTGAGACTCTGTCTCAAAAAAAACAAAAACAAAAACAAAAAAAACTTACATACAGTCTATCTCTAGGATAATACTCAGGAAACTGCAAACAGTAGTGTGATAGTATATATTAATATATATATACATACTGGTTTTCATCCGCAGTTTCTGGCTTATAACTCCCATGGCTCTTGTTACAATGTTGGGGCACGATAGGCCTCAGAAGCAAGCTTCAGAAAACAGAATATCTCTCTCTGACCGTCTCCTGCCCTCCTTTCAACTGCTGCTTTCTCCGCAAGGCAGGAATCTTCCCCTGCCTTTCTGTCTTAGAGCTGGCCATAAAGAAATTCTCTGGGCGGGGGCTCGGTGGTTCACGCCTGTAATCCTAGCACTCTGGGAGGCCAAGGTGGGTGGATCCCTCAAGGTCAGGAGTTCGAAACCAGCCTGAGGAAGAGCAAGACCCCGTCTCTACTAAAAATAGAAAGAAATTAATTGGCTAACTAAAAATATATAGAAAAAATTAGCCGGGCATGGTGGCACATGCCTGTAGTCCCAGCTACTCAGGAGGCTGAGGCAGGAGGATCGCTTGAGCCCAGGAGTTTGAGGTTGCTGTAAGCTAGGCTGACGCCACAGCACTCTAGCCCGGGCAACAGAGTGAGTCTCTGTCTCAAAAAAAAAAAAAAAAAAAAAAAACATGACTATCCACCCAACAATCCAATCCAGCAGGAATAAGCACGCCAACTGTCTTTGAGAATCAGGTGTATTAAAGAGACTGAGACAAACGCTGAAATCACCGTTTGTATCAACCATTGTAATGCCTTTCTTGCGCCAGCCTTTGTTTCCTTTTCAAGAAATCAGAACCAGAGATGTTTGAACTCACAGCCTGTTGCGAAGTAAATTATCTAATCTCCCCTGTGAGGGCAGCACATAACTGTCCGAAATAAAATTCCCCCAAATAGAAAAATATTGATGTCGTACTTAAATTTGAAGGCAGGAAGAACACTGTAGGAAATGGCCCAGTTCCTCTCAGTAAAAGCATGTTACTGCCTCCAGTGAATAAATAAACAGGGGTAAACGTCTAGTTTCAGTTAAAGAATAAGTGATCTTTCTCATAGAAATGTAAATTGAAATGGATCACAAAGCTTTTTCACATGTCTCTGCCTTTTAGAGCAACCATAAGCAGAAAAACGAACTATAAAAGTCTTTACTCTAAAAGGATAAAACAGAAAATTCCTTCTAGGAGTTCTGCAGTGGAAAGCTGTGAGCACAAGCAATACTGAAAGGAAATGAAATGTAATGAGTCTAATCTTCTGCCACTTTTCTCACGTGCCTTGATGAGGAAGAACACCAGTAATTTTCCAAGCGCCCGTTTACTTTCACTTTATCTTGCTGTTGGGGGAGGAGGAAAGTTAGAAGTTCCACGTCATTGCCCGCCCTGGGCTTGTAAGTTAGAAGCCATTATTGCACAAGGGAGCTGAAAAAGTATGTAAACTATCCGCTCCCTCACATGCATCTTCGTGCCATAATAGTCTAGACTTTCTGGTGGAGGGGGGACTATACATACATGTTGTATTAAATCTTTTCATGAAAGCACTCTCATTGTCAGAAACCGTTGAAATATGCTAGCATTTCCAACAGTGTCATCACCTCTCAGGATCAAGTGTGCATATTGGTCTCAGTCTTCCTTTAGAGCGCCACAAATAGCCCCTTGTTTTAAGCACTTTGTAACTTTCACTCCACAGTCTGAAACTTGAACTTTCCCCGGAAAGTTTAGTTGAGATTGAAAACAATCTGGATAGGATAGATAGTGTGGTCTTTTTAATGCTCAAGAAGTGCTTTGAGGCCAGGCGCAGTGGCTCACGTCTGTAATCCTAGCACTCCGGGAGACTGAGGCGGGAGGATCGGTTGAGCTGAGGAGTTCGAGACCAGCCTGAGCAAGAGCGAGACCACCCCTTCTCTGCTAAAAATAGAAAGAAACTAGCTGGACAACTAAAAATATATAGAAAAAAATAGCCAGGCATGGTGGTGCAAGCCTGTAGTCCCAGCTATCCAGGAGGCTGAGGCAGGAGGATTGCTTGAGGCCAGGAGTCTGAGGTTGCTGTGAGCTAGGCTGATGCCACCGCACTGTAACTCAGGCAACAGAGTGAGATTTTGTCTCAAAAGAAAAGAAAAGAAAAGAACTGCTTTGTGTGAAGGAATAGGATTTTGTGAGAGGAAATTCAAGTCTGTGTTGTATAAATCACCCATCAAATACCTATTATAATGTACTTTTTTTCAATACAAAGAAGATATTTCAGATGCCTGTACTGCTTTGAGTTGTTCTACCATTAATGGTAGGAAGTTTATCCTGGGACATTCCTAATGATTCTCTTTTTTCCATCACCAGCTACAGAGAAGTGTGTAATAACAGCATTTGTATCACACTCTCACATACATTACCTCTGTTCTTTCTGGGCTGCCACCTTAGACACCAATCCTTTCTGCCCTTGCTTTTCGACCCATTCGGTAGAATGGAGGCTGATGAGAGACAGTAGTGAGTTTCTCTCCAGATTTAAACTGGCCAGAGGTGAAGGCAGGCTTGGCGTGCACTGTCTTAAGTCTTCTCTGAGTTTCAGTTCTTCCACTGTGAGTCTGAGGAGACTGGGAAAGAGGAGAAGGGTGGAATGGATTGAACCAGAATTATCCAAGACTGTCAAGTGAATAAAAACTAAAGTAGATGAAGAAATAGTGAAGAGATGGGTTCAAAACTGAATGTAAGCCAGGTATGGTGGTACCCACCTGTAATCCCAGCCACTCAGGATGCTGAGGCAGAATTGCTTGAGCCCAGGAGTTTGAGGCTGCAGTGAGCTATGCAGCACTCCAGCCAGAGCGAGACTCTATTTTAAAAAAAATAAAAAAATCATTTGAGCTGAGGAGTTCGAGACCTGCCTGAGCAAGAGCGAGACCCCGTCTATACTAAAAATAAAAAGAAATTAGCTGGACAACTAAAAATATATAGAGAAAAAAAAATTAGCCGGGCATGGTGGCACATGCCTGTAGTCCCAGCTACTGGGGAGGCTAAGGCAGGAGGATTGCTTGAGCCCAGGAGTTTGAGGTTGCTGTGAGCTAGGCTGACGCCATGGCACCCTAGCCTGGGCAACAGAGTGAGATTCTGTTAAAAAAAAAAAAAAAAGAAAGAAAGAAATTTGACAGTAAAGGATATGGGAAGATGAAAATTCTTGCCCACAAGAGGAGGGGGATAAATATAAACTGGCAAATTCATTCAAGAAAGCAAAAAGAGATGGACAAGGTGGCTCATACCTGTACTCCTAGCACTCTGGGAGGCCGAGGCAGGAGGATCACTTGAGCTTGAGACCAACCTGAGTGAGAGTGAGACCCTGTCTCTACTAAAAATAGAAAAATTAGCCGAGCATCCTGCCTCATACCTATAGTCCCAGCTACCTGGGAGGCTGAGGCAGAAAGATTGCTTGAGCCCGGGAGTTTGAGGTTGCTGTGAGCTAGGCTGATGCCACGGCACTCTAGCCTGGGCAACACAGCGAGACTCTGTCTCAGAAAAAGAAAAAATCAAAGAGGAAGAATGTGTCCTTTGGCCTTGTATACACGCCTCACACCTGGGTATATGCCCCAGAGTGATTCTTACTCAAGTCCATATACACCACCCTGTTATTATGACAAAGTTGGTGGCAACCCAGATGTCCATCACCGGAGAAATATAAGTGAAATGTGGTGGATGTTTATCATGGATTGATATAATTCAAGAACAAACAGAGACCTCAAAAATGTTGAGTAGAAAGACATATATAGCACAATACCACTTCCAAATTTTTTTAAAAACCAAAGTGATATTTTTCAAGGATATGTGCGTAAATTAGAACATATGATAAACACATTAGAGTGGGTGGCAATGCCAGGAGGGACAACGAGAGTAGAGATGGAGGATGAAGGGAGAAATTTTTTTTTTTTTTGAGACAGAGTCTCACTCTGCTGCCCAGGCTAGAGTGAGTGCCACGGCATCAGCCTAGCTCACAGCAACCTCAAACTCCTGGACTCAAGCAATCCTTCTGCCTCAGCCTCCCAAGTACCTGGGACTACAGGCATGCACCACCATTCCCGGCTAATTTTTTCCATATATATTTTTAGTTGGCCAATTAATTTCTTTCTATTTATAGTAGAGACGGGGTCTCACTCTTGCTCAGGCTGGTTTTGAACTCCTGACCTTGGGCAATCTGCCCACCTCGGCCTCCCAGAGTGCTAGGATTACAGGCGTGAGCCACCGCGCCCGGCAGAAATTTAATACAAAACAGTGGGCTTGCACTGAACATAAGGTTATATGAACAGAACATTATGAGATAAAAATAATTTTTACGTGAGTATTCTGAAAGTGTTGAAGTTGGGCAAGGAAAGAAATAACTTACTTTCTACTTTTCACTTTTCTTTATTGTTTAATTTTATTTATAAATAATGTGGATGACTTTGGTAATTAAAAACATTAAAATGTTACAGAAGAATAGTTGTTAGGAATATAGGCAACTGTTCGTAATATATTACTAGGTATAGTGTGATTACACATGTTTTGTTTTTATAATGGCTTTATTGACATATGACTCACAAGCCATAAAATTCACCTTTAAAAAAAAAATGTACAGGCCAGGCATGATGGCTCACACCTGTAATCCCAGCACTTTGGGAGGCTGAGGAAGGAGGATCGCTTAAGCCCAGGAGTTCGAAGCTATTGTGCACTGTGATAGCACCTGTGAATAGCCACTGCACTCCAGCCTGGGCAGCATAGTGAGAGCCTGTCTCTAAAAAAAAAAACAAAAAGGTACAATACAACTCAGTGATTTTTTTAGTATATTCAGAGTTTTGCAGCTACCAACTATCTAATTTCGAAACATTTCATCACCCTAAAAAAAAACCCTGTATTAGCAGTCACTCCTCATTCCCTTTGTTTCCCCAGCCCCTGCAAACCACTAGTCTACTTTTTGTCTCTATAGATATGCTTATTCTGGACATTTCATACCAGTAGAATCATATATGATCTGTTGTGACTTGCTTTTTTCTCTTAGCATGTTTTCCAGGTTCATCTGTTGTAGCACGTATCAGTACTTCATTCCTTTTTATTGTCAAATAATATTCCACTGAATAGATATACCATTTTTGTTTATCCATTCATCAGTTGATGGGCATATTTGAGTTGTTTCTATTTTTTGGCAGTTGTGAATAATGCTGCTATGAACATTCACATACAAGTGGTTTGTGTGGGCATGTTTTCAATTCTCTTGAGTATGGTGATTCCCTTTGGTTTAATAAAACATGCATTTAAAAAAAAACTGTGGGCCCAGCGCGGTGGCTCACACCTGTAATCCTGGCACTCTGGGAGGCCAAGGCAGATGGGTCGCTCAAGGTCAGGAGTTCGAAACCAGCTTGAGCAAGAGTGAGACCCCGTCTCTACTAAAAATTGAAAGAAATTATCTAGACAACTAAAAATATATAGAAAAAAATAGCTGGGCATGGTGGCTCACGCCTGTAGTCCCAGCTACTCGGGAGGCTGAGGCAGGAGGCTCACTTGAGCCCAGGAGTTTGAGGTTGCTGTGAGCTAGGCTGACGCCAACAGAGCTAGCCTGGGCAACAGAGTGAGACTCTGTCTCAAAAAAAAACTGTGAACACATACACCAAAATGTTAACAGTGAGTGTTTCTGGATAGTGGGATAAGTAATTTAAATTTTTTTCTCCTTTGTGCTTTTCTATTTTAAATTTCAAAAATAAGAAAATTTCCTTTTATTTTTAGCTGACGTATCATAATTGTACATATTTATGGGGTGCAGAACGACATTTCCTTATATGTATACAATGTGTAATGATCAAATCAGAGTAATTAGCATATCCATCACCTGAAACATTTATCATTTCTGATAATGTATTGGGTGTATTCTTTTTTCTAAAATTTTGAACATATACAACAAATTATTAACTACATTCACCCTACAGTGCCATAGGACACTAGAGCTAATTCCTCCTATCCAGCTATAATTTTGTATCCTTTAACTGACCTTTCCCTATCCTCTCCTCCCCCCTAACCTTCCCAGTCTGTAATAACCGCAACACTATCTACTTCTATAAGCTCAAATTTTTTTTAGCTTCCACATGTGAGTGAGAACATGCAGTATTTGTCTTTCTGTGCCTAACTTATTTCACTTAACATAATGTCCTCCAAGTTCAGCCATGTCACTATGAATGACAGGATTTCATTTTTTTGTGTATGGTTAAATAATATTCCACTGTGTATATATACCACATTTTCTTCATCCATCTGTTCATGGAAATTTAGGATGATTCCATATCTTGTGAATAGTGCTGCAATAAACATGAGGGTGCAGATATCTCTTTTATATACTGATTTCCTTTCCTTTGGATAAATACCCAGTAATAGGATTGCTGGTTCATATGGTAGTTCTATTTTCAGGTTTTTGTGAAACCTCCATACTGTTTTCCGTAATGGCTGTACTAATTTACATTTCCACCAACACAGTATAAGAGTTCTCTTTTCAGGCTTGGCACGGTGGCTCATGCCTGTAATCCTAGCACTCTGGGAGGCCGAGGCGGGTGGATCACTCAAGGTCAGGAGTTCAAGACCAGCCTGAGCAAGAGGGAGACCCCGTCTCTACTATAAATAGAAAGAAATTAATTGGACAACTAAAAATATATAGAAAATATTAGCCAGGCATGGTGGCACATGCCTGTAGTCCCAGCTACTCAGGAAGCTGAGGCAGAAGGATTACTTGAGCCCCAGGAGTTTGAGGTTGCCGTGAGCTAGGCTGACGCCACAGCACTCACTCTAGCCCAGGCAAGAGAGTGAGACTCTGTCTCAAAAAAAAAAAAAAAAAAGAGTTCCCTTCTCTCCACATATTCACCACCATTTGCTATTTCTTGTCTTTTTGATAGTAGCCTAATATCCATTCTAAAACTGAAGTGAGATATCTCATGGTGCTTTCAATTTGCACTTTGCTGATGATTAGTGACGTTGAACATTTTTTCATATACTTATTGTCCATGTGTATGTCTTCTTTTGAGAAATGTCTATTCAGCCAGCTCCTTTGCCCACATTTTAATGGGATTATTTGGGATTTTTTGCTATTGAGTTGTTTGAGTTCCTTGTATATTCTAGATATTAGTCCCTTGTCAGATGAATACTTTCCATATATTTTCTCTCAATCTACAGGTTGCCTCTTCACTCTGTTGATTGTTTTTCTGTGCAGAAGCTTTTTAGTTTAATATAGCCCCATTTGTCTATTTTTGTTTTTGTTGCCTGTGCTTTTACCCATAGTCTTACCCATAAAATCTTTGCTTGGACCAATGTCCTGAAGTATTTCCCCTATGTTTTATTCTAGTAGTTTTATAGTTTCAGGTCTTACTTTTATGTCTTTAATACATTTTGAATTGATTTTTGTATATGGTGGGAGATATGAATCTAGTTTCATTCTTCTGCATATGGATATCCAATTTTCCCAGCATTAGGGTGTCCTTTGTCCAAAGTATGTTCTTGGCGTCTCTGTTAGAAATTAGTTGGCTGTAAATATGTGGATTTATTTCTGGATTCTCTATTCTGTTCCATTAGTCTACGTGTCTGTTTTGGTTACTATCACTTTGTAGTACATTTGAAGTCAGGTAGTGTAATACCTTTCCAGCTTTGTTCTTTTTGCTCAGTATTACTTTGGTTATTCAGGGTCTTTGTAGTTACATATAAATTTTAGGATTTTTTTTTATATTTCTGTGAAGAATGTTACTGGTATTTTGATAGGGATTATATTGAATCTGTAGATTGCTTTGGGTAGGAAAAACGTATTATTAAAAAAAAAAAAATTACAAAAACTCAGGGTCAGGCCCAGAACTGTTCCTCCAACTTTGGAACCCCAAACCCAGGTCTCTGACACTGGAGGGCCAGGCTGGAGTGCCCCCACCTTATCACCCTCAAACTTCACACTGCAGGCTGGGCGGTAAAGTGGCTTCTGTGGCCTACAGAGTGCCCCACAAAGTGGCCCTTGTTGATATTCATGTCAGCTCACAGGCCATGCCAAATGACCCATATTTACTTTCCAAAAAAAAAAAAAAAAACCGACATCCCTGGAGTATGTCATTCACTTCTGCTACTTTCTCTACTGCCTTATCCCAGTGTAAATGTCCATAATTTTCACCTTATGTATTTTATGTGTCTAAAATACTTTTTAAAGAACTGATTTTTAAAGCAAGCACTCATGGGCACATCCCCATCCCCCCTTCCTCTTTCTTCAGAAGCATGGGATACACTGCAGTTTAGTTGCCCTAAAAACCACTCAGGGCGCAGATCGTTTTACCCTGGACACCAGAGAAATCCTCCAGATTTGAGCCACTTGGTGGCGAAACATTAACTGTGGACTTTTCCCAGTAGGGTGGAGTAGAGCAAATATTTATACCTCTCAGGAAACTTGAGTTTGACTCATATTTTAGCTGACTCGTGAATCAGAGCTATCAAAGACTAGATTTTTTTTTTTTTTTTTTTTTGGTTTAAGGAAAGAAGATGACTATTAGAGAAACCATCTCCGCGCGATCGCAGAGAGAAAACACAAAGAAAGGAATTTAGAATGACTCAGCCCGGGCCGGGCGGCGGGCGCTGACCCAGTGAACAATGGAAAGTCACAGCGGGGCCTCGGAAGCCGCGTCCACACCCGCCCGCGCCCCGGGCTGCCGGCCGCTGGGGGCAGCAGGGACGCTAAGCAAAAATGACTTTCTTAACCCTCGTTTCTTGCTTTTTAGCCTCTAAGGTTGCAACATAATTATGAGAATTTGGTAAAATCCACAGGAGCTGTGGGACCTAAAATCAAAGATCGGGGGCCTCATTCCCTGAGGTCGCCCCGGGCAGCACACAGCAGATGGAGACCGCAGATCGATTCAAGCCCTGCTCGGGGTGGAGCTGGAGAGGACCCTGCACACGTCTTCTTAACTCAGCACAAAAGTATCCTGAAAAGAAAGCGCGAGGCTCCACATCGCAAGCATATGCTTCCAGGCCGGGGGCGAAGGGCTTTGCTACGGTTGGAGGCGGCCAGTTTGGCCTCACAGGATAAGAATTTGCGCTTTCTGGCAGGAACAGGGATTCGGGAAAGAAGCTGGCCCCAAGCCTGGTGGTTAGGAGATTGCTTCTGAAAATTCGTCTAAATCAGAATCTGTTGAGCTTGGGGTTTCTTGTGTGGGACTCAGTTACTCTCGAGGAATACAGCGGCCGCAGCCAACATTAGAAAATTAGTACAACGTGTTTGTTCAGTGCCCTGGATTTTTCTCGTTAGTGTGTTTGCTGGTGCGTGGGAGGAAAAGAGGTCCAGGCAGGGGCAGACCAGCTCCGGGGGCCCCACTAGCGTCACCAGGGCGGCCAGGGCCCCAAGGCAGTTTCCTGGGGCGCTCCCAGCGCAGCCAGACGCAGCTCTGTGGGTTGCAGTCAGGCTCAGCTCCCCGAGCACGTGCTCTGCTGGGGAAGGAAGGAAGGCATTGCTCGCTCTCAAACCCGTGCTGGCCGGCATCCCTCGCCCCTCCGGTCCCGGCCACCCTTCGCCCTGCCCGGGACAGCTTCCTGCCGGCCCTTCAGCCCTGGATGCCACCCAGATTCACAAGTTGTCACTCTAAATCTGCCTTGACTCATATTCCAGGCCCTGGGGATATGCTAACATCCCCTACACTAACGCGCCCAATTCCTGATACACTAATACACACAAGTCCATCTTTGCCGCTCTGTTTTTCCTGTAGATGAGATGACCATGTGGTTTGCCATCCACACCTAGACTTTTAAGAGGGAAAAGGATGTTATTATAATAATTAGATCAAGTAGTCTGGGGCCACTGCGCCTGTAGTCCCAGATATTCAGGAGCATGAGGCAGGAGGACTGCTTGAAGCGAGGTGTTGGAAACCAGCCTGGGTGATTATAGCAAGACCCTGTCTCTAAAAAAATTTAATAAATAAATAAATAAACAAGAATAATGATTACACCCGTTCCACAGAAGAAATGTTCCAGGCATAGTAGGGTACTAGTATATACAGTTACCTTGGGAAACTTGAGCAATTTATCTAAATTCAGAAAACATTTTTTACTCCTTACATTCTCCCAGTAAAAGGGAAGGAGGGAGAGAGGGAGGCAGGAGGAGAGGCAGTTTAAAAAGAAAAGAAAGCCCAATTCAACACTGCATTTTTGAAAAATATTCTATTTGCTAAGAATACTCAGACCTAGTTAGTGTATTTTGCTCCACTTTTGCTAAATACTTGGTGGTTTGTTTGTAAATGCAAACAACAATTTCTGCCGACATCAGCAAAGCAGGGTTAGCAAGTGTGCAGGGGATTGTACAACTAGCCTGACTAACCTAACAATGGTGTTTCTTCCCGCAGGATTCTATCTGCTCATTATCTTTATACACAGATAGTTATTATTTATGTATAGGTACAGATTTTTTAAAAATAGGGTTTTTTTCTGACTGTGGCTTCCTAGCCGTCTAGCTATGTGTAGTCAGCCATAGCAGACCAGTTTTTTTAGCAAGCTCTTATAACACATACTATATGTACAGACACTGTGTGTTCTAAAAACCTTACGGATATTAACTCATTTAGTCCTCACGACAACGCTACGAAGTATTATTGTTATCATTTCTATTTTATAGATAGGGAAACTGAGGCAAAAAGAGGTTAAGTAAATTGCCCCAAATCTCAAAACTAATAAATTGCACAGGTAGGTTTAGAACCCAGGCAGTCTACTGCTAGAGTTCATGATCCCAATCACTCATTTATGTTGACTTGACCTGTGAAGGCTTCCTAAGGGCACTAGGAGAGAGGGGCTTAATTAAGCTTTTTCTGCTGAAGTACTCAATTACGTGTTTCACTGCTGCCTATACCTCTAATAAATGTTCCAATCAGCCATCCAAGAATAAAGACAGGTTTTCTTCTGTGGTCTGGGTATAATTATTATTTTTATTTTTTTAAAAACAGGGTCTTGCTGCATCACCCAGTCTAGTCTTAAACTCCTGGCCTCAAGCAATTCCCCTAGGTGGTGTAAAGCCTTTACAGCTATAACCCAGTTTTCTTTCTCTGGAGCCCTCAGCTTCAGAGGGCTAAACCCAAGTCTATACTGTCCTGCCTCAGCACTTTCTCTGTGCTTTTCCCTCCTCCTGGAATGTCTCCCAACTCATCCCTCTGCACCCAACTTTTTTTATTGAAACTCCATCTCCCTTCAAGGCCCATATCAAACTGGCATTCCATTGTCACAGAAGACAGAATCTCCCCGAAGTCTGAAATCCTACAGCTTTTATCCACACCACTCACATGCCTACATATCTTATCTCTTCTACTTAGTCAGCAATTTCTTTTCCCCACAACACTTAGCACAGCACATTTTTACATAAGTAGTTCTCAGTGAATGTATAGCCTCTCATTGTTTGCCCTTCATCCATCCTCTCTGTTAAATATCTGTAAAGAACTATGATGCATTGATTATTCAAAAAGAGAAGACTTCCTTCTTAAAAAAAAAAAAAAGAAAAAAATACTCTTTTGTTCAGGAATCTGTTCCTCTCCAGTTCTACAAGTAGACCCTGATTTGTCTGAGCCAGTGCTACCCAATAGAAATAGAAAGCACATCACATGTCATTTTAAATTTTCCAGTAGCCACATTAAAAAAGTAAAAATAGGCCAGGCATGGTGGCACACACTTGTGGTCCCAGCTATTCAGGAGGCTGAGGCTGGAGGATGATATGAGCCCAGGAGTTTGTGGCCACAGTGAGCTATGATGACACCACCACACTCTAGCCCAGGCAACAGAGTGAGACCCTGCCTCAAAAAATAAATAAATAAAAATAAACAGGTAAAATTAGTTTTAATAATACATTTTATTTAACCCAATATATCCAAAATGTTATAATTTCAACATGTCATCAGTATAAAAAACATTAAAAGATATTTTACGTATGTGTATGAAGTTTTTGGACTCTGATGAGTATTTTACACTTACAACATATCTTAATTCAGACTAGCCACATTTCAATTGCTCAGTAGCAACATGTGGCTAGTAACTTCTATATCGGATAGGGCAGGTCTGAGCCCATCAGCACAACATTGCCATGGTGGCCATTATTAGTCCAGGAGTGGTAGGCTGGAGGCCTGAGTTGGGCTGATCAGACTGAAACAAAAGATTTACAGTCCATGTTTGGGAGAGGTTTCTGCCTGCTGCTTATTTTTGTAAGGGAAGCCCGCAGCTCTGCTTGCTACCGGCAGTCTTTGTGGAAATCATCCCGGAACTATGAGGAAGAACCGGCAGCATTGGTGTTAGGATGACACCAACACTGAGGATGGCAGTAATGGGGAGACAGAAAGGACCCTGAGTCTTTAAATGACATCACTGAGCCACTGATCAAACATGAGCTAACCTTACTTCTGGTTCTGAAAAATAATAAATTTTCCATTTTATCTGAGCCAGACTAAGTCAGAGTTTTCTGTAGCACCCAAGAACATCCCAACATCAGAGCTAAGCCTTGAACCCAGGTCTACAGCCTCCTACAAGCAGGCTTCTCTACCAGGCTGCCTCTCAAGAAAGATTTTTGGCTAGTTCTTTTGGGTCGCTCTCAGATTCTTTCCGTGGCACAGTGGTGGTAACTGCCAACTCATTGGAAGTAAAGATGCCCAAAGATGCTAGTGTTTGTGAAGGCCGCTGGTGTTTGGGTCAGTGCCGCTGCAGATGTCATTTCAGGGCACAGGAAGAGCCGGAAGTCCCTTCTCAAGACAGCTGCTATTACACTGCACTCTCAAGCTAGCCAGCGTTTGTTCCATCTGCCAGGGCAGGCATTTGTCACAGCCTTTCAACACCTCTCTTGGAATCAATAGACCCTGGGGCTGGCCCAAAGCTGGACAAGCTAAAGCCCTTTGCCAGGAGGCACTCCAGGAAGCCACACTTTCCTCTGCCATAGCGGCCTTTTCTGGCAGGGTGCTGAAGATCATCGTGTCCCGGGCCAACTGCTGGCGAGAGGTATTTAGAGGACATGTGGAAAAGATTGACAGGAGCACTGACAACTGCAGGACCAGAACGTGAAGAGGAACACCAATAGGGAAAATGGACCAAAGAGATCCCACCCCAGGAGTGAGAAAATTACTCATAAAGACGGGTGCGGCGGCTCACACCTGTAATCCTAGCACTTGGGGAGGCAGAGGCAGGTGGATCGTTTGAGCTCATGAGTTCGAGACCAGCCTGAGCGAAAGCGAGACCCCATCTCTACTAAAAATAGAAAGAAATTAGCTGGACAACTAAATATATGTGTGTATATATATATATATATTAGCCAGGCATGGTGGCACGAGCCTGTAGTCCCAGCTACTCAGGAGGCTGAGGCAGGAGGATCACTTGAGCCCAGGAGTTTGAGGTTGCTGTGAGCTAGGCTGACGCCATGGTACTCACTCTAGCCTGGGCAACAGAGTGAGACTCTGTCTCAAAAAAAAAAAAATCAACATGATATAGTGAGAAGGTAATGTGGTTTCCAGGCCAGAGAGCTACCACTCAGTGCTGGTGCCACAGTGGGCACGTCACAAGACCCCTGTTATGCTCAGTTTTCTAGTCTCTGAAATAAGCATTATTATATCTCACAGCTTTGAAAGGTCCACTGTCTCAAATGCATATCAAATCCTTTGTAAGCTATTAAGTGCTATAAATGTTGACCACATTAATGTAAGCGAACAAAACGCCTCTGATGAGTTTTTCATACCAAGAAACTACTACCTACTTGTTAATAAAAAATATAAATTTTGGGGGGGGGAGGGTACCAAATTTCTTTATTTGAAGGAATGGTACAAATAAAAGAACTTAAGTGGATGTTTTGGTACAACTTATAGAAAAGGTAAAGGAAACTCCGACATGCATGTACTGCCTGGGTGACCACAGCAGTCACCCCGT
The DNA here is from genome assembly GCA_963574885.1 of Lepilemur ruficaudatus. Classification (NCBI taxonomy): domain Eukaryota; kingdom Metazoa; phylum Chordata; class Mammalia; order Primates; family Lepilemuridae; genus Lepilemur; species Lepilemur ruficaudatus. The sequence goes on from CAUYRT010023411.1 coordinate 19,863, forward strand.
GGCTATGGGAAGTTAGCCTAAGGCTTGACTCTTATCACTGTCTCCCAGGGTGTGATTGTCAGATACTTGGCGATGCCAGATTCTGGGGTCCCATCTTGCACAGGCTGGTTACCTGGTCACCCAAGGTAACCAGGATGGATTTCACCTGCTCTTTCAGGTAATACGTCTCAATGAAGTCACACAAGTGGGGGTCATTTTTGTCAGTGGCCAGTTTGTGCAGTTCTAGCAGTGACTGCTTCACACTTTTTTCCAAGTGCAGCGCACACTCCATCGCATACAGCCCGCTCTCCCAATCATCATGGTCTGGTTTCTGGATGTCCTGAAGGAAGGTTCGGCCACCTCGATGGTTCTGCAGCCTCATCAGTTTCTCAGCATGTTCCTTCTCCTCATGAGACTGGTGAAGAAAGTATTTGGCAAAATTCTTCAAAGCCACATCATCGCGGTCAAAGTAGTAAGACATGGACAGATAGACATAGGAGAGACGTAGAGTTCCAGGTTGATCTGGCGGTTGGTGGCGGCCTCTGAGTCCTGGCAGTGGTTCTGGTGCACCTGCGAGGAGGACACGGTCGTCATGGCAGCTGGGACCTTGGGGTGGCAGAGGGTTGGCTCTGAGCCGCGGGCCGGCGTGGGGGTTGAGCACGGGGTTCTGTCCAAGCACTGTTGAAGCAGGAAACCTCAGCGAGGCCGGGCGCGGCGGCTCACGCCTGTAATCCTAGCACTCTGAGAGGCCAATGTAGGTGGATGGCTCAAGGTCAGCAGTTTGAGGCCAGCCTGAGCAAGAGCGAGACCCCGTCTCTACTAATAATGGAAAGAAATTAATTGGCCAACTAAATATATATAAAAAAATTTAGCCGGGCATGGTGGCGCATGCCTGTAGTCCCAGCTACTTGGGAGGCTGAGGCAGAAGGATTGCTTGAGCCCAGGAGTTTGAGGTTGCTGTGAGCTACGCTGACGCCATGGCATTCACTCTAGCCCGGGCAACACAGTGAGACTCTGTCTCCAAAAAAAAAAAGAAAAAAGAAAATAAGAGGCTTAGTTACTTCAGTAAAGGCATATTGGCTGAGTGAATCTACTGAATGTTGAGGTCCAAGACTGTCTCTGTGGTTAACAGGTTTTAAAACAGCTTATCTAAGAAGTGTGGTAAACATTGTAAAAAAATCCCAGTCAGGTGCCATGGGCCTGAGCGGCAAAAACCCTCCTGCCCTAAGTCAGTTCTCACTTTGAGGTACTTGGAATGGTTCTATGTTAGGGCACCAACATGAGGCAATTGCATCGTGGAAGTATAGGTATAATGTAGACAAGATGCAAGCGATAACAGGCTGAGGCTAAAGGACCAGTCATTTATTGAGCATGTAGGTAAGAAAACAGTGGAGAATGAATTGTATGGGCCTTTGAGGTACCCCAGCTGCTGTAGAACTGCATTCTCTATAGATGTCTTTTAGCCATCAGACAAGGTAAGGTGCTGCAAAGAGCTTCCACCCAACAGCTGTGAGATACAGTCAAGAAAGAAATGATAGCACTTTCAGGAGTTTCGTTTTACTCCTAAGCCCAGGAATTGGAAGAGAGTAAGTGGCCAAGTATTTTAACCACAAACCTGGAGGTAGGGGAGAAGGACTGGTATGGAAAGCCCAAATGCAATAAATCCATCAAATTAGGCAAAGAGACAGCCTAACCTGTCAACAGAACAATGGCTTTTGAAGCCTAACTCCTTGATGGGCTCCAGTTGGATTTCAGCCACTAAAGTGTGTGTTAAGGAAGGTAATAGAGTGAGGTGGCTGAAGTCAAATCACAACTCAGCAGTAGCTCCTAGGAGAGACAGAAGCAGAATTCTGATCTTACAATTCCCCCCCACCTAAAGGCAAACCAAGGAACCACTTTGGGCTAAAGTTAATCTCATTTTCCCTTCAGTACCACTTAGGCAAAAGATTTGGCCTGGCCATTTTTTGGCCTAGCTGAGTTCAGCAAAGGAAACTTGCCTTCTCTGTACACTCCCTATTCCAGCAAAGCTGGGAGAAAGGATACCCCCCTCTGTTTTCAGTGGAGGCGAAGTACTTCTGGAAGGAAAGGCAGAAGCCATACTCTGAAATAGCTGTGTGTATGTGAATGGTGACAAGCAAAAGGAAAAATAAAGGTCAGGTTCAGAAGCTGAGATGATTGATGGCCTTTGGGCTATCTGATGGGGAGACGAACCTTGCCCCCACTCCACAAAGGACAAGCCAAGCTTATCCAAAAGAGTAAGCAGTGGTGGGTAGCCACAGACAGTGCAGTAGAAGTATCATAAAGAGAAATGAGTATTTCATTTTTCACACTGTAACCAGTTTGGGCACTGGTCCCAATAAACATCATGTTGAGGTCTCTGGATTTTTCTTCTCCCTCTTCTGCAGAGATTTGTCTGGACAAATCAGAAATGATGAAAGGGACCAGATGGTGGTAACCCAGACTTAGTGGACAGGGATAGATCCTTCTGAGGTATAATGATGCTTCCCTAGGTCCAGGAATCCTAGAAGCCTTGAACCCATGACCTTTCTGATCCCCAACACTAGTAATTCCTCCTCAAATAAATAGAGCACCGTAGACCCTCGCCATAGATTTAACCTTAAGTATGCTGGAAGAAGTTGTAGTTATACCTTACCTTTTGTTCAGGTCACTCTTGTTACCTACCAACATGATGACGACATCATCATCTCTGCTCATACATCTACTTGAAAGAACTGATGTCTGCAAGAAAATATGTTGCAGAGGGGTTGAAACATTTAGCAGAGGGTTTCTTTGTTGTTGAGATGGAGACACACTCTGTTCCCTGGGCTAGAGTGCAGTGGCGTCAGCACAGCTCACTACAACCTCAAACTCCTGACCTCAAGCTATTCTACCTCAGGCCCATTTTGGAGAGAATAATGTACCTCTACGTCCTATCTGCTAGTCTTACCAACCTCCCTATCACTTCCTTCACAATTGCTTTTTCAAATAAAACAACACACAACACCCACTTGCGATGTCATGGGCAACCACTGCAATAGTTGAATCACAAATGTAGCTAGGAATTAGGCTGTGAAAGCACTCCTGGCCAGCTGTGTCCCACAGCTGCAGCTAAACTTGCATAAAACAAATGTTGAAGATGGGGAAAGGTAGAAAAACTAGTCTGTTAAAAGCTAGAACCAGGCCGGGCGCGGTGGCTCACGCCTGTATTCCTAGCACTCTGGGAGGCCGAGGCGGGAGGATCGCTCAAGGTCAGGAGTTTGAGACCAGCCTGAGCAAGAGTGAGACCCCATCTCTACTAAAAAAAAAAAAAAAAAAAAGAAATTAATTGGCCAACTAAAAATATATAGAAAAAATTAGCCGGGCATGGTGGCACATGCCTGTAGTCCCAGCTACTCGGGAGGCTGAGGCAGAAGGATCACTTGAGCCCAGGAGTTTGAGGTTGCTGTGAGCTAG
>CAUYRT010023412.1:0-21546 GCA_963574885.1 Lepilemur ruficaudatus
TTTACACCTCTGACAAAGGTCTGATAACAAGAATCTACCTAGAACTCAAAAGAATTAACAAGAAAAAATCAAAAAAACCCATTTATAAATGGGCAAAGGAGATGAACAGAAACTTTTCCAAAGAAGACAGAATAATGGCCAAAAAACATAGCAAAGAATTCTTAAAGTCCCATCTATTTATTTTTGTTGTTGCTGTGATTGCTTTTGGGGCCTTCTTCATAAACTCCTTGTCTAGGCCAATGTCTGTAAGAGTTTTCTCAACATTTTCTCCCAGAATTCTTAAGGTTTCATACCTTAAGTTTAAGTCTGTTATCCATTGTGAGTTTATTTTTGTGAGAGGTGAGAGGTGGGGACTTACTTTCCATCTTCTACATGTGGTTATCAAATTTTCCCAGCACCACTTGTTGAATAGGGATTCATTACCCGAGCATATATTTTTGTCTACTTTGTCAAAGATTAGATGACAGTATGAGGATGGTTCTATATCTGGCTCCTCAGTCTTATTCCAAAGGTCTATATCTCTGTTCTTGTGCCAATACCATGCTACTTTAGGTTACTATAGCCTTGTTGTAAATCTTGAAGTCTAGTAGACTGATGCCTCCCAATTTGTTCTTTTTCCTTAACGTTGCTTTGGCTATATGACCTCTTCTCTGGTTCCATATGAAGCACAGAATATATTTTCTAGATCTCTGAAGAATGATGATGTATTTTGATAGGGATTGCATCAATTCTGTAGATCACTTCAGGTAGTATGGATATTTGAACAATATTGAGTCTGTCAATCCATGAGCATGGTGGGGATTTCTATCTGTTTACATCTTCTACCATCTTCTTTATAAGTTTGGTAAAATTCAGGTGTGAACCCATCTGGTCCGGGACATTTTTTTGGTTGGAAGATTTTTAATTGCTGTTTCAATTTCTGTGCTTGATATTGGTCTGTTCAGGAATTCTATTTCTTACTGATTGAGCCTGTGGAGGTTGTGTGTTTCTAAGAATTTGTCCATTTCCTCTATGTTTTATAGTTTTGGGGCATATAGATTTTTATAGTAGTCACAGATAATGTTCTGTATTTCCATGATATCTGCAGAGACTTCTCCTTTTTCATTTCTAATTGACCTTATTAGAGTCCTTTCCTTTCAAGTTCTTGTAAATCTAGCAAGAAGGCTGTCAATTTTAGGTATCTTTTCGAATAACCAACTTTTGGTTTTATTAATCTTCTGTATACTTCTTTTCATCTTGATTTCATTTAGTTCTTCTCTGATCTTAGTTATTTCTTTTCTTCTGCTAGGTTTAGAATTTATTTGTGCTTCCTTTTCCAGTTCCTTGAGATGGTATATTAGTTTGTTGATTTGTGATCTTTCTGTCTTTTGTATGTGAGCATTTATGTTATTAGTTTTCCTCTCAGGAATGATTTTACTGTATCCCACAAAGTTTCATAACTTGTGTCCCTGTTATCATTTCATTCAAAGAATCTTTTGATTTCCATCTTGATCCCCTCCTTGACCCTGTAGTCACTCAGCAGTAGACTGTTTAATTTTAATAACTTTGTGAAGTGTCGAGTGTTTCTGTTGGAATTGATCTCTAATTTTACACCACTGTGGTCTGAGAAGATACATGGTATGATTTCTATTTTTTTAAATTTGTTGAGATCTGATTTGTGGCCTAGGATGTGATCGATTTTAGAGAAAGTTCCATGAACTGATGAGAAGAACGTATATTCAGTTTTCTTTGGGTGGAATGTTCTGTATATGTCTGTTAGACCCATTTCTTCTAGAGCTCTGTGTAAGTCCATTGTTTCTTTGCTTACTTTCTGCTTGGAGGATCTCTCTAGTTCAGTCAATGGGGTGCTGAAATCCCCAGCTCATATGGCATTATTGTTTATCATGTTATTTAGATCAAATAGGATTTGCTTTATGTATCTGGGTGGTCCTGTGTTGCGTGCTTAAATAGTAAGAATTGTTAACTTTCCTTGTTGGATTTTTCCCTCCATCATTATATAATGACCATCTTTGTTTTTCTTTACTATTGCTGTTTTAAAGTTTATGTTGTCTGATGTAAGAATAGCTACCCCAGCTTTCTTTTGGTTTGCTTGGAAGTTTGTTTTCCAACACTTCGCCTTGATTCTGAAAGCATCTTTGTGGGTAAGAGGCATTTCCTGGAGACAACAGACACTTGGCTTGTGTTTTTCTATCCACTCAGCCAGTCTATGTCTCTTCTGTGGACAAATCAAAGCATTCACGTTTATTGAGAGAATTGATATTTGGGGTAGATTTCTGTTCATAATGTTGGACAAATTCTTATTGTTTCATTTTACCTCTTGAGCCAAAGTGGAATCGGGGTTCTAAATTAACTCTTGAGTGATTTTACTTTGGTGGGTGTATATTGTGCTGTTCAGCATATAATGCAGATCTGAGTACTCCCTACAGGGCAGGTCTGGTCTTCACAAATTCCATCAGTGATTGCTTAACTGGGAAAGTCTTTATTTCTCCCTAATAAATTAAACTTAATTTGCCAGGTAAAAAATTCTAGGTTGGCCATCATTCTGTTTTAGAAGATTGAGGAGGGTGCCCAGTTCCTTTTGGCTTGTAAGGCTTTAGTCGAGAAGTCTACAGTTAGTCTGATGGGTTTTCCTTTGTAGGTTATCTGCTGTTTTTGCATTACTGCTTGAAGGATTGTCTCTTTACTGTTTACTTTGGTGTGCCTAATAACTATGTGACATGGTGATTGCCTTTTTACATTGAATCTCCCAGGAGTTCTGTGTGCTTCTTGTACTTAGATATCTAGATTTCTGACCACATCAGGTAAGTTTTCCTCCATTGTTTCAAAAAAACAGATTTTCCAGCCCTTGTATATTTCCTTCTTTTCTCTCCAAGATGCCTATAATCCTTATGTTTATTTTCCTTACATAATCCCACATTTCTTATATGTTTTGTTTATGCCTCTTGCTTCTGTGTTCTTTTTCTTCAACTGATTTGTTTAGCACATAGGCATTATCTTTAAGCTTTGGGATTCCTTCCTCTGTGTGATCCACCTTATTCTTACAGCTTTCCACTTGTGTTTTGTAGTTTCCTGAATGCCTCTTTCATTTCCAGTATTTGTGTCTGGTTCTTTCAAATTCTTTAGAGAATTTTTCATTCATTTCCTGTATTTTTCTTGTGACTTTTTTGTGTTGAGTTTCTATTTTCTCCTCAATTCCATTGAGTTTTCTTATAATCCATATTTGAGATTTTTCCTCTGTCATTTTAATCATTTATTTTAAGTTGGTATCCATTGTTGAGGATCTAATGATTTCCTTTGGGGGTGACTTTTTTCTCTCATCTTTCATGTTTCCTGCATTCTTTTACTGATTCTTTCTCATCAGGCTACTTGGTCATGAACTGGGGGTGCCAGGACTGGTTTATGGCCCTTTCTTCAATTCCTAGGGGTCGTTCCTGTACAGTGCTGGGGAGAGGCATGCTGGTCATGTATTGCCTTAGGGATATTTTAGCAAGTTGAGTTACCTCTGACCTGTTGTCTTCAAATCTTGCCAATGGAGACTAGTGAGTTTCGTCCCCAACTTAAGCTCCTAGCTGGTGGATCGCATTTGTCAATTTGACCCCACTGCCCTCTAATAGCTTGAGACAGAAGGCACTGTGTTAAGCTATGGGGTTACCCTCTCTGTTGTTGACTGTAGTTTGTGTGGAGAAGCCAGTTATAGGATTAATCTGATGTCTCTGTGGTAGGCTCTGGTCCCTCAGATGAGGTATACGAATGCCCCATTCTTTGGGAGGGGCCTTTGCATGCCAAGAGTTACTTGTACCCTATGCCCCCTTAAAGTGGGGGTAAGGGCAAGATAGATCACAGTGGTTGTGGGCAAGTCTGGGTGTATATGCTTCTATGGTTCCTCGATCTGCTGCTAGAAGTAGCCACTAATACGTTATTCAGGGCCTTTTCACCATACTTGGAAGGCTGCTCCTGATGGGATTGATCAATTGATACAATTGCTGAGGTCTCTGGCGAAGTTTTCCCTTCCCTGTCCACAAAACCAAAAGCTGACAGCCGCTCAGACTGAAGGAGTAAGCCCAGGAGTTATGTATTTATAAGATGACCTAAGCCAGTCTGGTGGGCCAAATCAATAGGCTGCCAACTATTTTTGAGCACCAAAGCTCTGCAGATTCACTCCAGTCATACAGAGAAAGTGGCTTTTCTCATTTCTCCACACCTCCAGGGGTGGAGCCCACCATGCACACCACGAAAGTTCTCGAGCTAGCAGAGGGCTGTGGCCTGAAACCACCAAGAACCACAGCAGTCATGCTGGGGACCCCAACAGTGATGACTGCCTGCACCCGGAGAACTAGCATTGAGAGTGAGCACTCAAGATTCACTTGCTTACACTGGCCAAGGGAAGAAAACCAACTGGTCTCCAACTATTTTTTAGCACCAAAATCCCACAGATTGAACCAACCACACAGAGAAAGTGGAGTTTCTTGCTTCTCTCCACCTCCAAGGGTGGAGCCTGTCATGTCTGCCATGCACGTCCCCAGGCTGGGGGAGGAGTGTTGCCAAAAAATTCCATGCACCGTGTCTCCAGGCTGTGGACCCCATGGTGGTGGCGACCGGTCCCTGGAGAGCTAGCATTGGGGGCAACCACTTAGGAGTTGGCAGATGCCAAGATCTAGCAGGCTGAATCAACAGGACACCACTTGTTATCTCTGCATCACAGTCCCACAGTATCAAGTCTGCTTAGCAGAGGGTCCTGCTCTTTTTGTCCTGCCCTGAGCCAGCTGAATCATCAGCAGTTTATAGGGGCAGACCCCCTTTCCAGTGTTCACCTCCTGTGCTCTGGTCCCACTGACCACCAGAGGCAAGGTGCCTGTCTGCAAACTCCCTTGCGCCGGTCGTGGTTGCAGGAAGTAAGCACTCACACCAGTCCCTCCCCTGCCCAGTGTGGACCCAGCACAGAGCACTGGACAGTTCAAAATGTTTCCCACTATTATCTCCTCTCCACAGAGCCTGTCGTCCTGTGCCATAACTTTGCACCAACTTCAGGCACATACCTGTCTGAGTGGGTGTGGCGTCTTTGGGGGAGCCAGGCATCCTCCTATGGGTCAGATGGCAATGTGCTGGCTGGTCTGGGGGGCACAGCCCTCCCATTCTCTATTCCCTTTTGTATATCTTGCACCCTCCAGTCTTTGTGAGCATTTCTCCCTTTCACCCTTTCTTCCTGTGCTGCGTGTCGCACATTGTTTCTCTGCAGGTTCACAATGCTGTTCCTGTGGAGGAGTGATCCACTCATGTATAGCTATATGAGTTCTTCATCTCCTTCTCTGGGAAGACTGAGGCAGGAGGCCACCACTAATTTGCCATTTTCCCCCCGACATCTATTTTTTCTTATAAGGTCAGTAATAATGTTCCTTATTTCATTCTTGATTTTAATAATTTTGGGAGACTCAAACAATGTGGGAATTCTCAAATCATTTAAATCACTTTCTTTTAGTTAATCTAGCTACATGTTTGTCCATTTTGTTGTTTTTATCAATAACCAACTCTTGGCTTTCTCTATGTACTTTATTGCTTTTCTATTCTCTAATAATAATTGCTACCTTCTTTCTGCTTGCTTTGGATTTAGCTTGCTCTTTTCTTTCCAGTTTCTTAATGTGCAATGTTAGGGATTTTCTGTAGACTTTTAAAATACACTTGGCTTACAGCTATATATTTGTTAGTACTGCTTTTGCTACATTACATAATCTTTGATATGATTTGTTTTCATTTTCATTTGTCTCACTATGTTTTTCCAATTCCCTGTGTGGTATATTCTTTGACTCATTGGTTATTTCAAAGTGTGTGAGTTTTTTTTAAATTTTCACAAATTTTTAATACCACAAGTTTCTTCTGTTTTTTGATTTCTAGTTTTATTTCACTGTGGTAAGAGAACCTATTCTGTATTATTAAAATTATTTTAAATTTATTGAGACTTTTTTTAGCATAACATATGTTCAATACTGCAAACTTTTGTTGGACAGTTAAGAAGAATTTGTATTTTTATATTTTTAAATGGAGTTTTCTATAGATGCCTCCATGAAAAATTGGCTTACAGAGTTGTTCATGTCTTCCTTAGTAATCTCTGTCTAGTTAGTTGTTCTATCAATTACTGAAAGTATGGTACTAAAGTCTCCATTTTTCTTAAATTGTTTATTTCTCCCTTCATTTCTGTCAGTTTTTGCTTCATTCATCAGGCCTCTGTTGTCAGTATATATGTGTTTAAAACCATTATGTCTTCCTTATGGATTGAACTTTTTATTATCATAAAAATATTTTATAGAGAGACAAGATGGCTGACTAGAATCAAGGCTTGTTGGACCTTCCCAATAGAGGAGTTGAGGTTTGAAATGGGGAAAGTGGAAAGTGATAACTTATCAGGAGTGGAACACAAGGTCTGACACCAGTGGAATCCAGGACAACACCAGCAGAAACTGAACAGCTGAGAGAGAGGAGGATAGAAAGGAGAAATTGGCAAGAACCAAATTAGGGGAGTTCAGGAGCCCAGGGAAAGGGTAAGGAATATTTTTCCCTTACGCCATCCAGGTGCCTCAGTCCTACAATGGGACACGGGGCTCTAATCCCATGAACGAGTGTCACAAGGAACAAGAAACCTCCCCCACTATAAGTGACTAAACTTGTCTTGCGCAATGGGTAGTGCATTCTCTCCCCAGGCCATGCTGAGTGACTGAGCCTGCCTCAGGTTGGGAAGCACATTGCTGGCTAAGCCTGCCTGAGACAGAGTGGCTGCTGCCACAGCTGTGGAGAAGACAGTGGATCAGTGCTCCTCTTCATCTCAAAAGTGGTATAGGAAGTCCATAACTCCTTCCCCTCAACCATGGTAGCTGCTGGAGTTCTCTATGATGAGTGACTCCCTTTCAGCAACAGGGGCATGTCTCTGCCCCCAGCCAACCCAGGAGGGCAACCTCATTTGGTGACCTTCCCACCCCCTGGCATTTGGCACACATTCCTGCTGGTGGCACAGGCAGATGGGTAGGGAGGTGTTGGTAGAGATCCTGGACTCAGGGTTGGGTGGGTAGTGAGAGCCTGGACCCACTGGGAGAGTGTGCAGAAGTACAGGACAGTAGGGGACCATAAGGGCACCCCCTCCCAAGCTCCCCTGGAAAACAACCATATTGGATTTTACTGAATCTGGGAGACTTAATTTGTGTAAGTACTGGTTCCCATGGCAACTGAATACTTCTGGTGCCTCAGGCTGAACCAGAGTAGCTGCCCCCACCACCACTCACTTTAATAGGGAGTTCAACTTGATCCAAGAGTTCCTAGAACTGCCACTATTCCCCTGGTGGAAGCATCCTCCTACGGGAGTTTTCTGGGGTTAGAGAGCAAACTGTCTGGTTAAGTTGGGCCACTTCAGCCCCTCCTGGGCACTTTACACCAGAGGTGGAACACTGGTCCTTAAATCCCTGCATATACCTTACTAGCATTTGTGGAGGTGGATGACAGGCTCACCCAAACTAACCCCACCCAGCCTAATTCCCCCACTTGCCTCTGCTGTGGTGGTGAATAAAGGACTCACCTGGAAGTAGCAGGGCTCCACCCACCAGGGCCATTAGAGAGCTTTTCCTGAAGAACAAGAGTGGGTCACAGAATCCAAAAACAACAGTGCAGCTTGTTCCCTCCAACAAACACAACTTACTGACAGGGAGATCAATTTACACCCCAGTTACAGCATTTACTGACTCAATAATGGAAGGTGTGGTTGATTCTCACCCACAAGCACCCCCTACTGACTCAGAAATTAAACTGGGCATGTTATTATCTAAACAAAAGAAAATCCAAAAGTGAAAAGCAATATCTGCCCCAGATGAGAAAGAACCAGTGAAGGATCTCTGGAAGTATGAAGAATCAGAGTGAAAGGTCACCCCCAAAAGTGAACACCAGCTCCGTAGCAATGGATATGAATCAAAAGCAGAATATTGAAATGATGGATGAAGAATTTCAAACATGGATTGTAAGAAAGCTTAATGAAATACAAGGTAAAATAAAAACCTAACACAAAGAAACCACAAAAACAATGCAGGAAACAAACGAAAACTTCACTAAAGAAATTGAATTATTACAGAAAAATCCAATGGAACTTCTGGAAATAAAAAATTCATTCAAGGAATTCAAAACACAGTGGAAAGCCTTAAGAACAGGTTACATAAGACAGGAGAAAGAATCACAGTGCTTGAAGACAACAACTTTCAATATAACAAGTCAGGCATAGAGATGGAGCAAAGATACAAGAGAAGGGAGAAAGCCTATAAGAAATATCGGGTTACAGAAAGAAGCCTAACATAAGAATCATAGGTATCCATGAGGATGAAGAAGAAAATAAACAAGGGTTGGATAATTTATTCAAGGGAATAACTGAGGAAAATTTCCATGGCCTGTCTAGAAATCTAGACATCCAAGTACAAGAAGCTCATAGGACTTCTGGAAGATTTTATCACAAAGAGAAATACACCACGACATAGTCATCAAACTGGACAAAGTAAAGACAATGGAGACACACCTATGAGCTGTAAGACAAAATCAGAAGGTAACCTACAAAGGAAAACTTATCAGACTAACTGCAGAATTCTCATCTGAGCTCCTACAAGCCACAAGGGATTAGGGTCCCATTCTCAGTTTTCTCAAACAGAATAATGCCCAGTCTAGAATTTTGTACCCTGGAAAACTAAGCTTCATATATGATGGGTAAATAAAGTCTTTTTCAGACAAGCAAACACTGAGGGAATTCATCAAGACTAGACCTGCCCTACAGGAAGTACTCAGAACTATGTTATTCATGGATCAGCACAATAAACATTTACCAATGTAAAATTATCCAAAAGCTAAAGGTTGAAGGCCAGATACCACAATGGTTCAAGATAGAAAACAAACAACAAAGTTGAACCCAACAGGATGAACAGAAATCTGCACCACTTATCAATTCTTTCAATAAATGTGAATGGTTTGAACTGCCCATTGAAGAGACATAGGCTGGCTGAATGGATAAATATACATAAGGCAAGCATCTGCTGTGTCCAGGAAACACATCTAAGCCACAAGGACGCATCCAGACTCAAGGTAAAGTTATAGAAAAAAACATTCCATGCTAATGGAAAGCAAAAGAAAGCTGGTGTAGAGAGTACTCAAAGCAGATAACTTAGTTTTCAAATCAACAAAAGTAATGAAAGACAAAGACGGTCATTATATAATGATAAAGGGGAAAATTCAATAAGAAGACATAACAATCTTAAATATTTAGCTAAACTTTTGATTCATAATTAGACATTTCATATCTAATGGCCTAAATATTTTTTCATGTGATTTTGCTAGTATTCTTCCATTCCAGGCTGAACTCTCTGTAGTATTTCTTGTAAACCAAATCTGCTAAAGACAAATCCTCTTAGTTTTTGTTTACCTGGGAATGTCTTAATTTCTGCTTCATTTTTGAAGAAAATAGTGCTGTGTATTGAATTCTTGCTTGGCAGCCATTTTCTTTAAGCACTTCACATATCCCATTCCACTCTCTTCCACCCTCCATGGTTTTTATGAGAAATCAGTTGTTGTTCTTATTGAGGATTCCTTGTACATAATAAGCCATTTCTCTCTTGCTGCTTTCAAGACGTCTTCTTTGATTTTGCCTTTGGACAGTTTTATTATGACATGTCTACATGTGGAATTCTTTGATTTTATTCTACCTGCTATCTTTTGAGCTTTTTGGATGGGCAATTTAAAAAGTTTCCATCAAATTTTGGAAGTCTTGCCATTATTTCTTCAAGTATTTTTTTCTCTCTCCTCTCCTTCTGGAAGTCCCCAAATTCACATGTTGATATATGTTCAATGATTGACCACGGTTTGTTGGTTTATTTTTAATTTTGTTTTTTTGTCTTCAAATTCACTAAACCTTCTTCAAATCTCCTGTTGAGTCACTGTAGTAAAACCTTTTTTTTTTTTTTTTTTTTTTTTTGATAAAGATTCTCACTCTGTTGCCCAGGCTAGATTGCTGTGGCATCAGCCTCGCTCACAGCAACCTCAAACTCCTGGGCTCAAGCGATCCTCCTGCCTCAGCTTCCCAAGTAGCTGGGACTACAGGCATGCACCACCATGCCCAGCTAATTTCATTCTATTTTTAGTAGAGATGACATTTCGCCCTTGCTCAGGCTGGTCTCAAACTCCTGACCTTGAGCAATCCTCCCATGTTGGCCTCCCAGAGTGCTAGGATTACAGGCATGAGACACCATGCCCAGCCCACTGTAGTAAATATTTGATTTTATTTATTGTACTTTTCAACTTCACAATTTCTATTAGGTTATTTTTAAAATTTGTATGTCTATATTGATGTTCTTTGTTTGATTTACATACTTCCCCTCAATTTTTCATGGTTTTCTTTAGTTATTTGGACATATTTAAAATAGCTGATTTAAAAATTTTGTCTAGGAAATTCAATGTCTGGAGGTTCCTCTTGGACTGTTTCTTTCTTTTCTTTTTTCTCTGTATATGGGCCATACTTTCCTGTTTTATTTGTTTCATAACTTTTTGTTAAAAACTAGATACTTTAAATTACATAATGTGGCAATTTTGGAAAAGATAGCCCCCCAGGTTCATTTTTACTATTGTTTGTTTTATCATTACTATTTGTCTGCTTAGTGACTTTCCTAAACTAATTCTATTATCATCTGTGGCCATGGTCAGTTTAATTATCTGACCACATTGATTTTCTAGAACCCTTAAGACTTCTGAGCTTTAACAAAAGCGTGTGTATGTTGGGGCGTGCATTTGATGCTCTGGCAGGCAGTGTATAAACACCACCTTATTCTTTACTTCCTACTTTTACAGAACCTCAAGATCAGCCGGAGGAACCTCTAAGGTCATTTCTTAGCATGAGTTCAGGCTGCACATGTACATGGCCTTCTAGAATCCCAAGAATATGTCTAACCTTTCATAGCTCCTTATGGCTGTCTTATTCCCAGCTTTTCCTTTTATGTTTTTCAGTCAGTTTCTTATTAGCCCCTCACACATCACCGCCTCAGGCAGATGTGATGTTAAACTGCTTGCCACTTACTTTTTTTTTCAATAAACACCCCAGGGGAAAGGGCCTTTGCATTGCACAAGCCCCATCTCAGCTCCTATAAGAACAAGGCCTGTGTGTGGGGTTTCCAGGAAACCGCCAGCCAGGCCAAATGACAGTTCTCTGGAAATGGGGTGGTTGGGAGAACCCCAAACTCACTCTTCCCTCTCCAGTGGCTCATTGGCTAGAATTTTCATGGCTCCCATAATTATGACTGTTGGTTTCCCAGGCTTCCTTGGAGCTGGGAATAGCAGAAGGGAACAAAAGTAAGTTAAAATGACACAAAGCTCAATCTTACTGAGATTTGGCTGTTGTTCTTGATTAAGCATTTCTTAGAGTATCGCCTGCCTTTAATTTCTGGAGTTCTATGAAGGTTGATTTTGATGATTTTTACCAGTGTTCTCATTGCTTTTACAGAGGAGTGGATTTTTGGAAGCCCTCACACTATCATTCCGGATGTGCCCGCCTATTGTTTTAACATTTCAGTACTGGCTAATAAATCTTCATTGAGGACAAAGACTGAAGGTTCAGACTAATAGTTTTAGCATAAATATAACCTTTAACTACAAATACAAATGCAATGCTAAAGTCTATTTACTCAGGTGAGATTTGTAGCAAGATCCTAAGTAATGTAGCAACATAGAATATTTTGTGATATAACTGAAGAAAAAGATTATTGAAATTAAGTGAGATAAGTTTAATTCAAGAAGGTACAAAAGAGGAAGTAAATCCAAAGGAAATAGAAGAACGGGAATTATAAACGTGAAAGGAGAAATTCATAAAATAGTAAAAAAAAATCAACCAATATAATAAAAATATTAGGATACTTTGGCTGAAAGTATCAAAAGTTCAGTTTAAATAGACTTAAGAATAAGGAAACTGTACAACTCATTGTATTAGCTAGGGTTCTCCAGAAAAACAGAAATACATATTTTGTTACATTTCATATTTTTTGTATCTACAGAGAGAGATTTATTTTTATTTAGAGGAACTTGCTCACACAATTGTGGGGGCTGATAACACAGGAAGAGTTTCTGTGTTTTGTTCTAGAATCAGAATTCCTTCTTCTCTGAGAAACCTCAATCTCTGTTCTTCAGCTTTCAACAGATTGGATGAGTCCTACCCACATTATGAAGGATAATTTGCTTTACTTAAAGTAATTGAGTAAGTGTTAATCCCATTAAAAAAAAACATCTTTACAGCAACATCTAAACTAGTGTTTAACCAAACAACTGGTCATCACAGTCTAGCCAAGTTGGCACATAAAATGCACAGCACACCCATGTAGGAAGGCAGAGCTGGCCTGGATTCAAGCTGCTTCATCCAGTAACTTCAGGCTCCTTTCTCAGCAGTTCTCTTGGTTGTCCCTGTCCACATTTTGGCTTTATCTTCAGACAGGCAGCTAGATATCACAGCATTTCTAGGCCTTACATTTACATAGGATAAATCCTAGAAGAAGAAAAGGTGTCTTCCAATAACTAACTTAGAAAAGTAAGAGTGTTCTCAAATCTTTTTGCAAATATCAAGTGACATCACATTAGGCCAAGCGTGTTCACATGCTAATTTCAGATATATCATGGAGGACTACCCAACCATAAAAATGAATCAAATAATGTCTGTTTTGTTTGTTTGTTGTTTTGTTATTTTGTTTTTTTGAGACAGGGGTCTCACTCTGTCACCCAGGCTGGAGTGCAGTGGTGTGAATATAACATAGCTCACTGCATCCTCAAACTCCTGGGCTCAAGTGATTCTCCTGCCTCAGCCTCCCGAAGTGCTGGAATTACCAGCACCAGACCTGGCCTGAAGGAATGTCTTTTGCAGCAACTTGGATGGAACTGGAGACCATTATCCTAAGTGAAGTATCTCGAGAATGGAAAAACAAACTCCACATGTTCTGGCTAGTAAGTACAGGAGCTAAACAGTGGGTACACATGGTCATAAAGTGGTGTAAAGAACATTGGAAAGTAAGAAGGGGGGAGGGTGAAGGGTTGGGGGATAAAAATTTACCTGCCATGTACAATGTACACTATTCTGTGATGGACACACTAAAAGCCCTGACTTTAGCATTATACAATTCATTCATGTAACAATAACACTTGTACCCTCTTAATTTTTTGAAATAAGAAAAAAAAAAGAGAGACATGTAATCTCTATCTAAAAAGACAGAATTCCTCTTGACGTGCTGAGGCCCATCGGGCAGATGAGGCTGATCAGCTTCTCTCTGTCCCAGGGAGTGGAAGGAAGATGTAACTGAGTACATTAGAGCTCTTTGGGGTAGGATGGCAGGGGATGGGTACAAATCAGCAAGCAGCAGCGCCGTCTACAAACCAGAAGCTGATTCTAGAAATAACAGCAAACAACTATAGCAGTAGCAGAAACCAAATTCAAAATTCGTCCAGAGGACAAACTACAGTAAGAATAATTAAGTAAGAAAGAAGCAGAAATAAAAAATATGAGAAATAAAAATGGGCATGACTATAACTGAAATCTATTTAATTATTAAAAAATACTTTGAACAAATTATTAATGTCATTATTTTATTTTGAACTTACATGAAAGTAATAAAGTTAGAGAAATTATAAATTATAAATATTTATATGCATAAATATTTATATTTATAAAAGGGGTGGAAGGTCTAATTGAAACAGCAAAATGAAAAGACTAAATTGTTAATCATTTCTACTCTTTAACCAAAGTAACTATTTAACTACTATTTAGCCAAAGTAACTATTTCTACTAATCTTCAACACAGAAATATAAAAGTAATATAGAGAATATAAAATAATGAATTAAAACTTTCCATTTCTCTGAGTGTAGTATAACATTATAAGAAAATAAAACAAGTAGAACCAAAAACATTTTAAAAATTAAGATCTAATTTAACTTATGAGCATAAGTGAAAAATCTTAAATAAAGGATAGCAAATTAAAGCTAGCAAAAAATTGTTACTAGATAAATTTGGTGCCAGGTATAAAAAAATATTTCAACATGATAGATCTATTAATAAAAATCATCACATAAATGGGTTTGTGTGGAAAAATCATTATCAGAAGGATGCAAGAAAATATATAAAAATGAAATTAACATTAATAACAGAAAATTCAGAGACATTTAACACATACTAGTGATAAAATATTCTGAGCAGACAAAAAACAACTTCAAAATGAAAAATGTTTACAAAAAACTATTGTAATCTCATGCTTAGAATTCAGTTTTAGAAACATTCCAATAAAAGTCAGGTGGAAAACAATCATAGCCATCCCTAGTGTTCCGTTGCTAAAGAGAGCCTGAGCTGCACATCAGTTAAAGTAAAATCTAAAAACACAGATTTTTATTCATAAGCTATCGCAATAGAGGAAAAGCACCCTGGGTATGGAACCGGACTTAACTATGTACACAACCGAGAGCAAACAAAGTGTGTGTGGGCAGGGCTGGTGGATGGAAAATGACCAACACGGACTAAGGGCATGACGGGGTCCATGCTAGACTGACCTGGCAGGATTCCTGCTGAAGACGGTCCACAGGGACCAGATATCAAGGGTCCGGAAATTCTCCCTAAACTGACTTAGAAGATCCTTGCTAAAACTGAGCTATGCAGGTCTGGCAAGGAAGGCGCCAAGGTCGAAGCCTGGTGGAAAGCAGGGCTTAGCAGAGCCTGAGAAAGAAAACATCTTGCAGTCCCTCCTCTCCATCAAGGAAAGAAGAGGAATTCTTCTCTCCTCTGAATAATACAAGTTCTTTTCTCATTGAGTCTCCTTTTGCTCATCAAGGACCAGCAGAAGCACCTGTTGAGACTTGGTGACAGTCGCCAGTAGCTGTACTGCACTGTGTGAGCCATGTGACGTCTACTGAGAGGGATAGCTATGACGGTTAACGGAAAGACAAAGATTAGAGGCTGAATCAACCTCTGTACCCAACTCTGCAGGTCTTCAGGGATCCACCAAAAACGCCCAGGACCCACTGTCTTCCCTTGGAGTGAATGGAATAGCAGCGATGCGGCAGATTGCTTGCTTGCCTCTAGGACCTTCCTGGTTACGGCAAAGATGCAAGACAGATGCCAGGACAGAGGTGCAGCAGTTGCTTCCAGCCACTGCTCACGCACACCCTCTGCAGCCAGAATCGATGGAGAACTAGGCAGTTAGGGAGGACAGCCTGCTGCGTTTCTTGTCATTGGTGAGCCACTGATTCAAGGCCACTGGTGATGTCGTGCAGGAACAACATGAGTTGATTCAGCAATGGATAGATGACTCTGTCATTAAATTGAAATTATTCAGCCAGGTGACAGATTCCTTGGGATGGTGTACAAAAGGTGGCAAAACTTTCACAAAAAGTAGTGAGATCATGGATTGAACTTAGGCTCAATTTGGTAGCTGTTTTCTCTCAATCATCTCCCCAGGAGCTGAGATCACCTGAAAGGGGACTTGTGATGTCCTGGGCATGTCTTTTGTTTCTGTTGTGAGAGCAAGGTGAACAGGAGGGCTCGGGCGATTGTTTTAGAAATAGTTCACAGAGAGAAGGGAGAGGTGGTGGAGGCCTGGCTGTGACGGGAGCAGTGAGACGGTGACGTAACAAGACCCTGTCCAGTTGACCAGTGGCAGACAGCAGTCTCGAGTTCCACAGACAAAACAGGAATCATCTGGAGCTAGCCAGGGCATCACACAAGGAGTTTTCAGGTGGCTGAGGGTGCCCGAATGATGCAGATTTTGAGGCTGGGAAAAGGATTTCCCAGAGGTGGTTTGTTGGTTTGGGTCCAAGAAATTAGGTTGGGAGGGGCAATGGGGAGAGTGCCATTGAATGGATGAACGTCTCAGGATGTCTCAGGAATCTGTAGCTTTGGGGGCTTTATATTTAATTTAGTGACACCTAGGTAAGTAAATGACAAATGCTTATTCCCAGAACAGTCACTGACATAATCATAACACAGGACTTGACTTTTGTGAGGACAGGCTGGCACACGTTCGGGGGTTTCTCACGATGTGTGGTAGTCTGATTTAGAAAGGTGCAGGGAAAGAGAGGAAAGGTCGTAACAAAAAAGGCATTTCAACTGACCAAAGACATCTGGGAAGTTCCAGATGTGTCCGTGGGAAAGAGGGCACAGTGCCTGCCGTCTGTACTGTTATGGGAGGCAGTGACCGGTCGGGCCCAGACTTGCCACAGTTTCTGTGGGTGAAAGAGTCTTGCTTGGAGGGAAGGAAAGAGGAGGGCAGGGAAAGAACAGGAACTGCTAAATTTAGGGCAAGAAAAATGAAGTTGAAGACTAATGTCAGGGGAGGAAAAGTCACGCTGCATGCGGGGACTACTGTGGGTAGAAACGAGTCTTGAAGGAGGACTGGGAAGAGCAGGAGGGTCTGCACACGGAGGGCGGGTCCCCGAGCAGGGCCGTAGGCAGGGGAGCGGTGGTGCGTGTGGCTCCCAGGTCTGGGCAGAAGCTGACACTCCTGTGATGACCTGTGCTTGTCCCAAGACTCTTGGAACGGCTGGTGCTTCTGGCTGTCAAACGCTTCTGGTGGCCCCCAAGAGTCTCAGTTTGAGGTCTCTGGGAGGAATACTTCCGCAGTCTTCGTAACGACCGTATTTCTCTAATTGTGAAACAGGAGCACAAGACTGAACGCCCTGTCATTTGACAGCTGTGTCAACGTTAGTAAAATGGTATAAAGATTCTTCCAATGTAGGCTCAAGTTTAGTTTTCCTGTGGTGGTGTTTCCAGAACACTAGATCTCTTGGTAGGCCGTGTGAGGGTCACACGCAAAGTTCCAAGGGGAAGACCACTGTGAATCATTGATTCTAACACTGAGCACATTTCTTTCCCCTTGACAGATGGGGCCAAGCTGGAGTCATCTGCTAGCCAAGATGACTAAGGCGTTCTCATGGGCTTTCCTGTGGCAGTTCCACAAGGGGCAGTTCACGTGGGGACAGCAGTGAAGCTCTGGTGGCCACAGCAAGTCCAGCTCTTTGAACAGTTTAGCCAGTTTGGCCTTGGGGATGGAGTTGGCTTTCCCTGTGGTGCTCAGGATGGTAGGAGCAGTTGAGTGTTTGACTAAGGTTTATTGTCTTTTGAATTTCCTCTATAATCATGACAACGAAACTTGATCCTCTGTCATTAAGAAGGCACAGGGAGTACCCAAGTGGGGAAGATTCATTCTAGGAAAACTGTGGCAACTAACGCTGCTGAAGGGTTTCATCAGGGAAAAGCCTCTAACCATTCAGAAAACATGCAGATTAGAGTGAGTATATTCACAGGCTTGCATGTTCGGTAAGTGGATAAAAATCTGTCTGCCAGTGAAGGAGGGCTGGGCAGCACACGGTCCGCCTTCCTTGCCCCGACTTCACGGTTTTTCCAGGGTTATGTTTCAGGCAGATGAGGCAAGTGGCAGCCACCTGGTCCAGACAAAAGCTAAAGGGTCCAAACACGCCTGTCTAATAACATCTCTCGGTTTGTTCTTGCCATGCTGAGTCATGCTGTGTGACCCACACACAGTGACTCAGACAACAGACTTAGGAGCTAGCCAATGGCTGCCCTGGGGCTTCCAAGTCCATCTGAGCAGGTCAAACATCTGGCTCCTTCACACCCCATATTTTCCGAATCAGAAGCATTTATATGAGCCATGCAGGAAGCAGAGGATGAAAAATCTGTAGGGCTTGAAGTGGGATCCAGAGGCATTGGCCCAAAGCTCAGAAAATGCTTGGATTTCTTGGGTGGTTGGGGAAGAGGCTGCCAGTTTAGCATACTTGTCACCAATTTATGTCCCCAGGCCTCATCTGAGTTTTTTGTACCATGCCCTTGCGTTTTAACACTGGTGACCTCCTAGAGTAAGAACAGTGCCTCGAGAAAAGTCCTGCTGGTGTTCACTCTTGACTGCAGTACGAGCTGCTGTCGTGAATCCTCTGTTGCTGTAACATTCCAAAAGCATGGACTGCCCAAAAGGTGTGGTGGCCATGGCAGGATTCTAAATCTTAACTCTCACTCCCTCTGCTTTTGTGTAACCCCAGTAAGAGCAATTAACTTAGCCACCTGGGCTGATTTAACATCAGCAGGGCTTGATATTTAAAAGGCTTGTGTTGAGCAGTAATGACATCCAGTCTGGAAGGTTCCATCCTCCCTCCAGAGGTAGAAGCCATGGACATAAAGATTGAGGTCAACTTCAAGGGGGGTTTTCTGATAAACCAAGCCTGGAACAAGATAATTATCTAATGCTGATGACACAATAATGAGCCCCCACCCCATCAGTAGGCAAAGAAAACAAGGTTGGGAGGGTTACGGTTTTGACAGTGATGTATGGCGATATGAGAAGGAGAGAGCAGTAAGCTTTTGTAAGGGGTAAGTTAAGAAGCAGAAGAGTAAGGCTGGACACAGTGGCACATGTCTGTAATCTCAGCACTTTGGGAGGCCAAGGTAGGAGGATCACTTGAGCCCAAGAGTTTGAGCTTGCACTGAGCTATGAAGAAACCACTGCACTCCAGCCTGGGCAACAGAGCAAGACCCTGTCTCAACTAACTAACTAACTAACTAACTAATGAAAAAGCAGAAAAGTGCTGTGCATTTGCACTCAGCAATGGAGCCTGCACAGCAGGAGCACATATGTCCAGTGGGTGACCTAACATTAAATCCGTGGTAGCTTGGGCATGTTTGGCAGTTGCTGCTGTGGGTTGGAGGCCGGATGATATGCCTTAGCTACTGGGTCAAGGCCAGGCCTTAATATTACAGAGTTCTCTGGTGTCCATCATGTTTCTGGAATGACACTCCAGGTATGACTCTCTAATTCGTGCACAAACAGGGCAAAAAGCAGAGAGTGACTGGGAAATACAGGGGTGGAGGTGGCCGTGAAGGGAGGGAACCCTAAGGTGTGAAAATGCATCTTGGGGTAGCGGGTCCCAGACTACTGGGCCTGGGGGTGGCTCCCTAGTCAGGGCATTGAGGGGTGAGGCAACCATGGAGCAATTAGGGATCTGCATCCTACAGTACCTATAAGACCCCAAACCTTCTCAGTTTGTTTCAAAGAAAAGGAAGAACTGAATCGTGGGGGCTTGGTTCCAGACACCAGATACACAGTGAGCATAAGTGAATTCAGTCTTTAGCCACCTATGGCCCTTTCTTGCTCATGTCTTAAGAAGGTATTCAGCATTCTGACTGTCAGAACATAGAAGGAGACCATGGATGAAAATGGTCTCTCCTGAGAAGTCCCCAAAATTGGCATTTAGAATGTGAGAGAAGTAGGTAGGGCTTCGGTAAATCTTTGGGGCATAGCCGTCCAGGTACATAGTTGTTTTTTTCAGGTGAAGGCAACCAAGCATTGAGATTTCTCATGACGGGGAATACTACATATAAAAGACAGAACACAAATTGATGGCAGTGAAATACTGGGTGTTGGAAGTGACAGCAGACAGGAAAAGTGGTAGGGGTAGGCACTAAGGCAAATCCGGGTGGGCCAATTTATTGATAGATTCTAGATCTTAGAATACTGATATTCTTTCCCATTTGGGTTTTTAATGGCTAAGATCAGAATATTGCATGAGCTGCAACGAAGACTAGAAGTTTTTTGTGGGCTTGACCTTGGGTAGTTGGGCAGAGCCCCTCAAATCCTTCTGGTTTTAGATGATATTGGGGAACCCTGAGGGGTAGCATAGCAGGACACATTCCTACCTTAAAGGATTCTACTTTGACAGAGTAGATTTTTAAATGTAACAAGATAAGTCAACTTGAGTGGTAATATTTTTTGGGAAATCAGCTCACTATAAATTGTGACTGTAAACATTATACTGTAAATGCTTTGTAGTTTTCCCCCAATAAAAATAAATAAATTAAAAAAAATAAAATAAAATTAAAAAAGACATATATTAATTAATGAAAATTGATTTGTAAATTTTCCAATAAATCACTTTTAGACTCGCTACTTACAAGGAATTTTACACATGTAAACTATTATTTCAGTGCTTTAGATATATATTTATTTAATACATATTACAAATAAAATCTATTATGAAGGATATAGTACTATAAAGTAAATGTCAGAAATGAGGTAATTGATGAACAGAGAAATTAAGTAACTGACCCAAGGTTAAGTAGCTAATAAGGAAAAGATATACATAGTCTATCTTCAAAATCCGTATTATTTAAAACTATATTATATTGCCCTTGCCATATATTTTATAATGCAGATCTTGTTGTGTCCTCAACATTTAGACCCCTTCATAATATCTAAATATATGATATAATATCTTCATAATATATTCGTAATATCTAAATTCACAATATGTAAATTTTTAGTGTATTCTGCTTATGTATCTTGAGAAATCTAGTAGAATACATTTTTTTTTCTCTTTTTTATTTTTTTATTTTGACATATTACGGGGATACAAATGTTTAGGTTATATATATTGCCTTTGCCCCACCCAAGTCAGAGCTCCCAGCATGTCCATCCCCCAAATGGTGGGCACCACACCCATTAGGTGTGAATATACCCACCCCCAACTTCCCCTTCCCACCTGCCCCTTCCCACCTGCCCAAAACCTGATGGATGTTACTACTATATGTGCACATAAGTGTTGATCAGTTAATATCAATTCGATGGTTAGTACATGTGGGGCTTGTTTTTTCCGTTCTTGTGATACTTCACTTAGTAGAATGGGCTCCAGCCCTATTCAGGATAATACAAGAGGTGCTAGATCACCATTGTTTTTTGTGGCTAAGTAGAACTCCATGGTATACATATACCACATTTTATTATTAATCCACTCATATATTGATGGGCACTTGAGTTGTTTCCACATTTTTGCAATTGTGAATTGTGCTGCTATAAAATTCTAGTGTAGATTTCTTTTTTATACACTGTCTTTTGTTCCTTTGGGTAGATACCCAATAATGGGATTGCTGTATCAAATGTAGTTCTACTTGTAAGCTGTTTGAGGTATCTCCATATTGCTTTCCACAGAGATTGTACTAGTTTGCAGTCCTACCAGTAGTGTATGAGTATTCCCATCTCTCTGCATCCATGCTAACATTTATTGTTTTGAGACTTTTTAATAAAGGCTGTTCTCAATGGAGTTAAGAGATATCTCATTGTGATTTTGATTTGCATTTTCCTGATGACTAGAGATGTCGAGCATTTTTCAATAGGTTTGTTGGCCATTCGTTTGTCTCCTTTTGAAAAGTTTCTATTCATGTTCTTTGCCTACTTTTTAATGGGTTTGTTTGATTTTTTTTCTTGCTGATTTTCTTGAGTTCTATAAAGATTCTAGTTATTAGCCCTTTATCGGACATGTAGGATGTGAATATATATAATCTTAGCACTCTGAGAGGCCAAGGTGGTAGGATCTCTTGAGGTCAGGAGTTGGAGACCAGCCTGAGCCAAAGCAAGACTCCATCTCTACTAAAAATAGAAAAAATTAGCAGGGCATGGTGGTGTGCATCTGTGGTCCCAGCTACTTGGAGGGCTGAGGCTTCTAGAAGGATCATTTGAGTCCAG
>CAUYRT010023413.1:0-24654 GCA_963574885.1 Lepilemur ruficaudatus
ATTCTCATCTCTGATGCCATGCTTTTATATATCGAATATCCTGGGCTGAATTTCTAGGATTGAAATAATACATTGACAAGTTTCTTCTATAAGGAATCCATGTTTGGATCTCCCCAAAGGGATATGAGAGTGACTGTTTCCCCTAGCCTTACCAAGATTGAGTCCTAGAATTTAAAAGCTAAGAAGGACTTTAGAATTCCAATGCCACTTTTTTAATTTTATAGACTTTATCAGAGTTAAGTGACTTACGAGGTCATACCAAGTCAAAGCCCAAAGAGTCACTATGTCTTATAAGAAAGAGCTCCCCCTCTTGCCTGAGCTTAACACCTGGATCCAATAATTACTCCTGTGTGACCCTGGGGAAATTACTTAATTCATTTGTGTCTCAGTTTTCTGGTCATTAATCCCTAGGTTGTTTTGGGAAATAAATAATAAGTTAAAAGTGATAAGCATGTAAATATTGTAAGCATCAAAGAGTTGATGGGATGAATTGTTAATATGATGTCATATTAAAATGATATTAAAGTATTATTATTATTATTTAGAAGATGAGAGGCAGTATCTTTCTATTATGATGTCTAGGAAGTCAGGCTGAGACAATCTACATTTAAAGTTATCCTTACACTTTAGACATGGTCTGTCTTGATAAATTTGTAATTTGTTCTCTTTCCTGGTTTTTTAAACAAGTAGGAAATGACCCTTAAATATAAAATGCTCAGAAGAGTGCCTGACACATCAGTTCAAAATATTTAGCTATCATTAATATTGGCCAAGACTTCTGTCATGCAAACTTATGTCCCACTTGTAGAAGGAACCACAAGAACCAGGATTTACTGCTTAGACAGCTCTGTTCTCTGAGGATACTACATGGAAAGGATAAGAGGGGAGCAGCCAGGGACACCTTCCGTGGCCACCTCAGCTGCCCTTCCTCTCTGCTCTTTCACACTTCACTGTCGTTTTGTTTATTTTTACATGTTTTCATTCTGTGTACTGGCTGCTGCATAACCATTATCATTATCATTATTATCATTGTTTTGTTTTACTTTGTTTTCTAAGTAACTCTCAAAAACATAACCACTGGCCTCAATTTATGGCCATATTGTTTGCTAAAATTTAGACATTTTATACATCTAAAAGAAATCATGGATTCTGTCTCACGTCTTTCCTCCAAAGTAAATCTAAATTATCAGAATGCAAATCCATGTACACCATATATGAATCTTCCCTGCTTCCAGGGCATGCACACATTGCAGGGTAGATCACTGGCTCAGTTAGCATATGTGATACCTCAAGTATGGAGCTTTGAGACAGATCTGAAAGGCAAAATGCCCCCAGAATATTATCTGCCTTAGGAGAAACCCTCGTCTTTGAGTTGCCTTATCTGAATCCCTCTGCTAGCAATGCCCCATGATTCAGGCCTTTGCTGATCTTTCACCTCATAAATATTCTTGCCTGACCCTGTTTCCCATTGTCTCATGGTTCTTCTCTTTGTCAGGGTAAAACTGATCAACTAATTAGTAATAAGATATTAATGTCTAACAATACATTTGCATTTTAATAAGGAACATTAATGGCTTAACTAAAAGGGATATCTAATGATGGACATTTTGTAATTTTGGCAGACAGGTAGAAGAGATATATTTGAATAGAGAACCACCTGCCTGCTCTCAAATTATAATGTTACATGATTAGGCATGTGTTTGCATAAAGCCAGAGGATAAAAAACGCCATGTTAGGATCTCCCAGAGACTGCTGGCTCTATATAACACATGCTTAATAATGAAGAGCTTTTTATTCTACCCTTTCTTAGCCACACGTACAATAGGCCCAGACAGCAGCTGCTGATGTGAGTCATTATTCATAGTAAAGAGCATGACCTTCCCACCATCTGAAAATAAAGGAATTTGAATTTTTGTAAATCAAGGTTGAAAAAACTGCCTACCTGTGATTCATATTTCTGCAGCTCTGTTATGGACATACTGAGTATTTAGGCCATTTTTTATTATGAAAATTCCCAAGGATTTTCAGGGTATTTAAAAGAAAATATATTTTTAATAGGAACCAATTTTTAAGCACTATAAATAATATTTTCCCTATCATTTTACTTGCCTCCTACTAGCACTGAGATCCAAGTGCTCATAAATACACACAATATTTCATAATCTTAAGAAATACAAATTGCATTCCATTGTGGTTTAATGAAATGAAATCGTCTGGATTCTCATCATATTTCCTTGGCTTTGTTTAGCTTGCTCCATCTTAAGATAGAAATGTAATAAGATGGCAATTATCTACTGAATGGCGAAAGGTGGATAACCAGATATAGGAAAAGGCAAACAAAGCAGGTAGGAGATCTGTACAGCAATATGTAATCTCACACTGAACATGGAAATTGTATTGTTGTGCTGTCAAAATGTATTCAGTTCAAACACTATCCTCAGGAACTATACAACTGTAAATAAAAGCAAATTGGAGTAATTTAATCATCATAAAGCTTACTTTCCCATATGTCTTTCTTTGTGGAATATAGACAGAGAAAGAGCATATCAAAGACTCACCATGGAGGCATCCCTGAGCATGGCAACTCGTGTTGATCTCTATCCACTGTGACATCCTGGAGCAATCCGCGCTTGCATTACATACCTGTCCCACGGAAAAAAATGAGTTAGGATATAGTTTCTGCATTTCCACAAAGCTTGGGACAGTTCTGAAAAATACAGTCACTGTTCAATCCTTTCTTCACTTATATTTTGGCCTCCTGATTATTTTCATCTACAAATATTTTTTTTTTCTTAGAGTTATCAAGAACTCAGTGAGATGGAGCCACTGGAAAGTTGGGGTATTGATTAAAAAATATAGTGTGCATTTAAGACAGAGCTGATTAGCTAGTTCGTTTATCCATTTTTCTTCCATCACTTATGAATTCATTTTGGTCAAAGAATCAAAATCTCTAATATTCTTCCTCGCAAAAGACAAGGGAAGGAATAATACCAGCAAGATGGCTGACTAGAGGTGCCTGCCACTCATCCCTCCTCAACAGTAACAACAACAAAAAAAACCAAAACAGTGAATAAACAGCTGTGTTTTGACTAGAATGTCTGAGGGAGAATGCTGGAGTGAAGCTAGGGCCTGTCGAGAACCTGTGGAACAGAAACCAGAGATGGCTACATAGGAAGAGGAGCGAGGGACCTTACTGGTGCCATTCAGTTGCCTGCTGTACTTCCCCATTATCATGTTTCCCTATTCCTATGTGACTTTGCATCTCCCACCTGTCAACTGCAAAATCCAAAACTCCCATACAAAGACCTGTCATGACAAGAGGATTCTGGGAAGATGGTGGAGTTTCTCAACATCTGTCTACACAAGAAATCTGTCTCCACACCTAGACAATAATTGCAATGGCATAATATATGCGATGTAATTATTTTAAAATTCTGGATTCTACTGAAAACTTGCAACTTCCAGGGGAAGGTTGGGACAGTACATGTAAAAATTTTAGTCAATTGTGCCTACTAATACAGTAGCAGCTGCCCATTCTTCACCTCAGCTCCATGGCAGGCAGCTATGGCAGGCAGCTGTACACATGTTCCTGCAGCAACTTACATACAAATTGCAGAAGTTACGGAGGTGAAGAGCAAAAAGTACCCTCTCCTCTAAATGTTAGAGGTCTGTGCTCTGATTGTTGGTCTCTAATTCCCATCACTGAGGTTCAGAAAAAGAGGCAGATAGCCATTGTTATTACACTTCCTTCCATTGTTGCAAGCCCCTCCTCCTTTGTCTGAAGTGACATCCGGAGAATTTAAAGGGCTAGAACTCTCATTTTTCCCTTTTGGGAGCCAGATGTTAATGATAGGACATCCAAAAGCAGCTGCATATATAAGAAAAATTAGAAAGTGATTATGCATGCCTAGGAAAAGGTGTAGGTTTAGAAATGACCTGAAAAGACCATAAGTCTATATTTCAGTTTGTATCTTGGCACAGAGAGAGCCTACAACAATTTTTTAAAAAATAGGCCCAGGGTAGTGGCTCACGCCTGTGATCCCAACACTTTGGGAGGCTGAGGCAGGACAGTCACCTGAGGCCAGGAGTTTAAGGCCATCCTGAACACAATAGTAAGACCCCCATCTCCAGAAAAACAAAATAAAAAGAAATAACCAGAAATGGTGGTGTGTGCTTGTAATCCTAGCTACTTGAGAGGCTGAGGTGGCAGGATTATTTGAGCCTAGGAGGTTACAGTGATTTATGATCTCACCACTGCATGCCAGGCTGGGTCACAGAGCAAGACACTGTCTCTAACTAAATAAACAAACAAACAAAAGGAATACAATATTGCCAAACCTTGGGAAGAGGGAATTACACTATTCAATTCAAATGCCCAGTTTTCCATAAAAAAAACACAAGGCATACAAAGTAACAGGAAAGTATGACCCATTCAATGGAAAGGAAAAAATCAATAGAAACTGTCCCTTAAAAAGATTTATGGAAGATCTACTGGACAGAGAGTTTTAAACAACTATGATAAAGATGCTAAAAGATCTATATAAAAAGATATGAAGAGAGTCACGAAAACAAGGTAAAAACAAAATGGAAATAGTGACAAAGAGATAGAAAATCAAAAGCAAAACTAAAAGAAAATTCTGGAATTGAAAGGTACAATTATAATGGAAAATTTTCTGAAGAAATTCAAAGGAAAGTTAAAGTAGGCAAAAGAAAGAATCGGCAAATTTAAAAATAAGACTATGAAAATTATTGAATCTGAGAAACAGAGAAAAAAAGATTGAAGAAAAGTGAACAGAATCCAAGGGACCTATGGGGCACCATCAAGTGGATCAACTTTTGCTTTGTAAACATGTTACAAAAAGAAGAGAGAAAGAAAATGACAGAAGACTAAAACAATTTGATTCACAATGAGCAAAAGACTTGAATAGACATTTATCCAAAGAAGGTATACAAGTGATCAATAAGCACACGAAAAGACGCTTCACATCACTAATCATTAGTGAAATGTAAATAAAAACTACAATGAGTTTCTACCTCACACCTATTAGCATGGACACTATTTTTTTTAAAACAGAAAATAACAAAAGTTGGGAAAATATGAAGAAATTGGGACCCTTGTGCATTGTTGGTGGGGAGGTAAAATAGTACTGTGGCCACTGTGGAAAACAGTATGGTAGGTCCTTCAAAAGTTAAAAACGGAATTACCATATAATTCAGCAATTCCACTTCTGAGTACATACCCAAAATCATTGAAAGTAGGATTTTTAGAAGATATTTATATGCCCATGTGTATAGCAGCAATATTTCTAATAGCTGAAATGTGGAAGCAACCCACACATTCATTGATGAATGAATGGATAAGCAAAATATAGTATATACATAGCTGGAATATGAATATTATTTACCATTAAAAAGGAAAGAAATTCTGAAATATGCTAAAATATGGATGAATTGGGAGGACAATTATGCTAAGTGAAATAAGCCAATCACAATAAGATACCTACTGTATGAGTTCATTTATATGAGGCACTTAGAGTAATCATCATCCTAGAGACATAAAGTAGAATGGTAGTTGGCAGTGGCTAGGAGGAGGGGAAATGAAGAGTCATTGTTAAATGGGTGTACAGCTTCAGTTTTATAAGACGAAAAGAGTTATGGAGATGGATCGCGGTGATGGCCGCACAACATGAATATATTTTATTTTATCATAATTTTAAAATTTAGAAGAAAGAAAACCCTGTCATGCCCGTGATTAATGCTTACTTTGAATAACTCTAGTATTTATGATTTCCAACACACATTTCTTAGCTCTGTGGGATTTTATCATGCATGTAAATTTTATCTCACCAATTAGATTACAAACTTCTGAAAACCAAGCTTTATGGGATTTTATAAACTTTAGATTAAATGCCATTTTGTTTTGACTATATTAGTGAGTTTATTAATTCAATAAAAATATACCTATAATGTATGGAAAACTTAATGAGTCCAAATTGCGCTTAAGTTTTATATACACTATTTTCTTTAATCATTATGACAATATTTTGAGATATTACTCATGCATATCCCCATCTAACAGATGGGGAAACCAAAACACAGAGAGATACATAATTTTTTCAATATGAGTTAGCTGGTAAAGAGATGTGAACTCAGCTCTGCTCAATGACAAAGCCAACATTCTAAATCACGATGCTACATTTAATAGCATCATTAGCAATAATAGCTATTATGGTTGGCTGATGATTGACTCCAAAGATGTCAGATCCTAATCTCTGGAATCTGTAAATGCTACTTTATTCGGAAAAAGGCCCCCCTGCATATGTGATTAAGTGAAAGATCTTGAGATCAAGAGATCATAGTGGATTATATGGATATGCCCTAAATGTAATCATATATGTCCGTATATAGAAAGGCACAGGGATATTTGACGCATAGACAAGAGAGAATTAGGTAATATGGCTACATGGAGTTATGCAGACAAAAGCCATGGGATGCCAGCATCTACCAAAAGTGGGAAGAAGTAAAGAAAGTATTTTCCCCTAGAACATACAGAGGAAGTATGCCCTTGTGGCCACCTTGATTTTCGACCAGTAATACTGATTTCAGGCTTCTGTGCTCTAGGACAGTGAGGGAATAAATTTCTGATATTATAAGCTACCAACTTTTTGGTAACTTTTTATAGCAGTCACAGGAAATGAACACAAATGTTACCTGTTATGTGTCTGCTTTGTGTCACTTCAACAGGAGCATAAAAGTGTCCAAGAATCTAAAGCCCAGGATGCAAATTCTCATGTGATCCAGGAAAGTCAGTAAAATACATGGATTGTTGTTGTTGGTTGTTACATGCATTTAACTTCAAAAATTGCACAAGTTTACATTTTAAACCATTTGAAATATGGTTACAAAATTAAATTAGTATTTAATTTTTCCATATTTTTCTACTTCCCATACCATTCAATGTCTATGAGGTATTACGTTTCACACCTCTTCTGCACTTGGCCTTTGGGAAGTACTTCTATCTATGTGCCTTATATTTTTTCAAGATTTTATAATATTCCCTTTAATTTTAGTATATTAATATTTATTTTTCATGCAAGCCCCATTAATTCTAAAAATTACAGTAACATGTCAAAAATTAACATATTTATTGAGCACAAACTAAAGGCAAAAGACTGTGCAACATCCCCTCATAAGTCAAGCACACACAGGCTTTGTGCCTGAGAAACTTACAATTTGTTTGGGAAAATACAGGGTAAGCATACAGCAAGACTTATTTTAGTTATACTTCAGGCTACTATAGAACACGCTATATGATTAATTTGCAAATTATTTAGATAGGCAACAATTAGAGTAACCTTCAGAGGAAGGGAAGATTGCTGTAGCATACCGTATCTCCTCTGGGCCCTTTTTCAACTGAAATTCTAAATAATCTATCTTCGAACTGCAACGTCCCCAAGTATCTTAATAATTATGATCCTATTACCAATTTGATGCATGTTTATGTCCACCAATTCCAAGAAGAACTTGGTTTCTATACATGTTTTTACACTGAAGTCATTTGTTACGTGACATATACTATCCTAACTCAACCTTTCTTTAAATAATTGTCTTCCCAAGTCCAATTCAGGACCCTGGACATATCCCTTACACCCAGTATGTACAATCCCATAACTTAAAGAGGGCTTTCAAAATCTGAAAATTTAATGTAATTAAATGATGACAACATATCTTGTCAGTAATAGCACAGAACAATTTGGTGGCCCATTTGTGTTCCATACAGAATTAAAAGTAGCAAATCCTCCTCACAAGAACTGAGTCTTGCTGATAAAGGAGGATTCATTAAGAATTATTTAGCCACACTCATGATGGAAGCCATGCAGAGGTACGGCTTAAGAGAAAAGGTTTTAACCGACCAGCTGGCATCTTCAAGAGAAAAAAAAAATCTTCTCTGTATCAAAAAAAAAAAAAAAAGGAAGAAGGAGCTACACTTCAGTGAAATCTTCAAGAAACCAGCTAGAATTTCAATAGCCTTTTCCTGAATAGGAATCGGTGGTCTCTCACACTGGTGTTTACCCCATCGTTTAGGTATGAAAGCCACCTTCCAGAGGTAGCCATGTGAAGGAGAAATAGAGATGGCAGAAGCTAAGCAGAGCAAAAAGGAGCCACAGGAAACCCTTTAACTAAAGAATGAAAACACTCAATTGTGTAAAAGAGAGAGGAGTGGCAGGTGAGTAGAAAGGGCAGGAGACGGACTGCTATGTGGTGAAAATAGTCAAATAATTGCCATCTACTTCAAATACTCAAATATGCCTTGCTCCTTTTTCCTTCTTGGATTTTGTTGTTGCACTAATTATGACCTGTAGTATTTTGTACTCTTTCTGCCTCAGGGTACAGTTCTTTGTTTGGCATCTTGTGATAAGAGTGAGTTCTTATAGCTCTTATATTTATATCTTGTATTCACCACTAAATTGTTATATCTTTAAGGCAAGACATTAATCGTTCATTCGTTAAAATTACATTAAAAAGTTTCATCAGGCACTCAGAGATCACACCATCTACTGGAGGAGAGGGAAAGACAGACCAATGATTTTAATACAATATAGTTAGATATAACAATTGAGAGGTTTTGCTGTTTTAAAAAATTTTTATCCCTCTCTCTATATATTAATACTTAATTGAAATTTTTTCTCTTTTCATCCATTCTTATTTTATGAGATACAAGTCTTCTTAGATCAAGAGAAGGGATGAAAAATTAGAATACAAAATGGAGTAGATTTTTTGTGAAATGAGGAAAGAAGTTAAAAGAAGTAAAAGACTGGATATGGAAAGTTTATTTGTTTATAAATGAGGTATAATTGACACATTATCAAATGTACTTATTCAAAGTGTACAATTTGATTAGTTTTGATAAGCGTATACACCTGTGAAACCATTACCATAATCAAAATCATGAACATATTCACATCCCCAGAAGATTCTTTTCACCCTTTATAATGCTTCCCTCTTAATCATCTCCAGGAAACCACTGATCTGCCTTTTGTCACTGTAGATTAGTTTGCATTTATTGTATCTTTTTTCTTTTGCAAATGTGGAATCATATGGAATACATTCAAAATAGCATAACTATTTTGATATTTATTCTGCTTTGTGTATCAATAGTTTCTTAGATTTTATTGGTAAATAGTAGTATTTCATTATGTCTTTATAATAGAATTTGTTTATTTATTTACTTATTTACATTATTTCCAGATTTTGTCTACTACAAATAGAGCTACTATGAATATCCCCAAACAAAGACTTTACAAGTCTTTGTGTGGACACATGCTCATCCCAACCAGCTCCATCCCTTTGTATTGGTGTATAAATACCGAGGAATGAGTGGACTGTGGATTATATGCTAGGGATAAGTTTAATGATTTAAGAAATTGACACACTGTTATCCAAAGTAGTGCTCCATTTTATATTCCCATCAACTGTGCAGGAGTTCCAGTTCCTCTGTATTCTCACAAACACTGGCATTTTTGGTCTTTTTAATTTTAGACATTTTAATAAGTGTGCAGTGGTATCCCATTATAGTTTTAATTTAGATTTTTCTAGTAGCTACTAAAATTTAGCATATTTTCATATGCTTATTCATCATATTTGTCATTTCTTTTTTTATTTCAGCATATTACAGGGGTACAAATGTTTAGGTTACATATATTTCCTTTGCCCTACCTGAGTCAGAGCTTAACGGAGAACACTCCATAAAGAAGAGAGCTGGGAAATGAATACCTCACTCATCTCTCTTCTCGCTGTAAAAAAGTTCAGGTACTCTGCCCTGTGAATTCTAGCTGCTTTGATCTCCTTAGAATTTTAACTCCATCTACTCAAGTAAGTCCACCAGACTCTGCTTGGATGTCCTTTAGCCCAAAAATTCTCATGGCAGTAAGCTAGGGAAATCACAGGGCTCCTTTATTTGTTTCCTGCCTCTCAGGGGTAACTCTTCTTTGCTATCTATTGTTCCATGTCTTGTAACCATTTTGTCATCTTTTTATTTGTAGCTTCAGAAAGGATGGCAAATCTGGCTCTGTTACTCCATCTTGGGTAGATGCAGAAGTCTAAAACTATTAGCAATGATACTGAAGCAACTCAGAAGACAATTTGGGTTAATGGGGTGGGCGCGGGGATGGAGGGACAGATTTAAAATTTCAGAGTGAAAAACTAGGCTAAGTTGTTTATAAATTCTTTGGATTCACAAAGATTAGAAAGATGAGAGAACCCAAGATGAGAATGTTTTGATGCAGTTATTATTATTTGTGGCATGACCCATTGCTTGCCATATGAAGTCTAAATTTTACCTTTCTCCTATGTTTTAGATCCTTATATTACATTGAGGATTTGGAACATGAAAAATAAGGCTGTATTGATGCAGGGAAATTAATGGTGTAACTGTTTTGTCCAGTTTGGCAATGAATTAATGATATTATTGAAATTAATAAATATCTTAAACTACTTAACATTGTTTATTATCTATTTGAGGGAATTTGCTAGATATTCTCTATTTTCTACCCGGAACTTATTTTCTACTCTTTTCACTCTGTTCGGAGAACTTCACTCTGTTGAGGGAAGTGAAACTGTTTTGAATGGCTCAACTGCTCTCCTTTAGCCACTGGTTTCCGCCTGGTTTGGGGCAGTGGGAGGAATAGGCAGAAGGTGAGAATGGGAGAGGAGAGATGAGTGAGGTGTTCATTTCCCAGCTCTCTT
Organism: Lepilemur ruficaudatus; assembly: GCA_963574885.1. Lineage (NCBI taxonomy): Eukaryota > Metazoa > Chordata > Mammalia > Primates > Lepilemuridae > Lepilemur > Lepilemur ruficaudatus. The sequence continues at coordinate 10,747 of CAUYRT010023413.1, forward strand.
CTGTGTTGCCACGGGTGCAGATTAACTGTCCTCCTTTTCCAAAGGGCACACAGCCCCTTTCAGGGGTACCACTAGTACAAAATAGGATAGATCTCTCTGAGTTCACATAACTGCTTCCTTCACTTACCCCTTGAGTTTATGCCAATTAGGAATTGCTGTTGGTAGCTGCTGGGAGCTTCACTAGCTCTTATCATTTTTTTTTCTTAATTCTGTTCACACCTTAAAAATTGTCCTTCTCATTGAAATCTCTAGTTATCCCCCTTTGTATGCCTTCTAGTTTTTGAAGAAACCTGATTACAAGAAGTCTTAAATGATTTTTTTTTTTTTGTTTGACAGATCTGGTGTTATCAGTAAAATCTATTTCAGAGTAGATAACTAAATTATTGGGATTTTTTTTAAAAAAAGTATTATATGAATGTGAAATCCTGGTTTTAACAACATAAAATATTATCACTGGGGAAAGATCAGAAGTTGCATAGGGACTTTCTGCATGTTTTTTTCAAATGGCTTGTGTTAAATAATTCAAAATTAAAATTTTTAAAATAAAAAATTTAAAATGTAATGAAAATATGTATACCATCTTCACACACGTGATTACATTAAAATGCACATATTTAAAAGAAAAATAAATAAATCTGCAGCTTCTACTTGATACTTACAGATACTGCTATTGTGTGAATATTTGTGTACCTTCATTATTCACAGGTTGAATTCTTAACCTCACAATGATAATATTAGAAGGTGGGGTCTTTGGGGAGGTGAATAGGTAATGAAGGTAAATCTCTCAACCATGGAACTAATGGCCTTATATTAGGTTATTAAGTATGAAATGTCCGATTTCCTTAAGTACTAACTTTGATGATTGATATTTCCGACATTTTACTTTGATACTTCTTGCTTTATTTTTATGGTAAAGGTACATCCTGAGTCTTTCCAATGTAGGGTTTGGCTTGTTATTATCTTTCAAAAAAATTTTTATAGCAAATTTTGTGAAACCATGAATAAGTCAAAAATTTGTGTTATTTTTGAATATGAGTTCCATCGTGGAACTCATGCAGCGTGGGCAGCTCGAAATATCAACACAGTGTTTGGTAAGGACGTGGCTAAGGAAAGCACACAGTATGTCGATGGTTTGAAAAGTTCCATTCTGGTGATTTTAATCTTGAAAATGAGCCACATGAGCATGAGCAACCTGAGACCAAGGTGGATAATGATGATCCAAAAGCTGTGGTAGAAGCAAATCCATCTCAACCTATGCATGGATTAGCAGCAAGGTTTGATGTTACTATTCCAACAATATTGGACCATTTGTAACAAACCAGCAAGCTAAAGAAGCTGGATAGACAGGTTCTGCATGAATTAAATGAGCCTCAGAGAAGACATTGTCCCGAAGCTTACCTTTCTTTGCTGTTTTGACATAAAGGTGAACCATTTCTACACCGTATTATTATATGTGATGAAAAATGGATTCTTTTTGACAATCACAAGCATTCAGCACAATGATTGGAGAAATACAAAGTTCTGAAACACGGTCTGAAAATGAATGTTCATCAAAAAAAGCTAATGGTGTCATTGGTGGTCCAGTGCTGGTCTTATCCACTATAGGTTCATGAAACCTGGTCAATCAATTACAGTGGATGTCTACTGCAACCAAGTGGATGATGAGGATGCTTACAATTTAAGCAGCCAAGATTAGTCAATAGAGACAGGCCAATCTTCGTGCAAGACAATGCACGACCACGTGTTGCACAAATAACACTGCTCAAATTACAGAAGCTGCACTTGGAAACTTGCTGTCACCCACTGTATTCACCAGACCTTGCAACAATTGACTACCACTTCTTCCAGGCTTGGACCCCTTCTTGCAAGGAGAAATATTCAATTCTCAACAGACTGTGGAAAATGCCTTTTGCAATTTCATTGCCACTTGCTCTCCAGGCTTCTTCATTGTTGAAATAAACAAGATACTATTAAGAAGACAAAACTGTGTTGATAGTTTAGGTGCATACTTTGATGAATTGTCCTGCTTCTTGTTGGAGATACAATACACCAAACTTTTGAATCAAAATAGGACATTTCCAAAGTTGGGTGCATAGTGCGATGTGCACCATCGGGGGGATGGTCAGGCTTGAGGCTCTGACTGGGGGGGGAGGGGGGCAAGGGCAATGTACATAACCTTTTAATAATAAAAAATAAATAAATAAATAAAATGGCAAAAAAAAAATAGGACATTTCGTATTTAATGACTCCAGACACCTAATCTGCGGCTCCTTGATCTTGGACTTTCCAGCCTCCAAAATTGTGCGAAATAAATTTCTGTTGCTTATAAGCTACCAGTGTATGATATTTTGTAGAGCAGCCTGAAGGGACTAAAATAAACACACTTTTACTTTTATTCCAGAATAGTTTGATAAGCCCAGGAAAAAATTCTGAAAGTAATTAGTATTTTTCTTGTGACTAACATATTTCAGTCTAGTTAATTTAGGAATGTGACAATATGCAGCTTCTTTTGTCTTTATTGCATTCATATATATACTCACATTCCCGTTTTTTAAAAATTCTTGGCCCTCCACATTTATGTATAGTATGGTAACTATCCCTTGCCATCCTTCAAGGCTCAACTTAATGACTACCTTCATTAAAGTTTCTGGACTAGAACATCACACATTTCCAATTTCAATGGATTCAGTTTAGGTTAGAATCATATATATTCAAAAAGAATCATTTGCTTTGCCGTGTGTTTTGTAGACAGTGTAAGGCTATTGAGGAAAAATATTGTACCTTTTACTTCTTTTGTAGAACAGTTCTGGGCTTCTGCTGAAGTCAATTCAATTCAATTTCTGAATGGAGTGTATGCCTGTGCAGAGTTATAAAACCTGATTCTTATTTCAATTCTTCTACTAAATAACTGTGTGATCTTGGGTAACTCATTTTCAGACTTTTCTACAAAATGAACTCATTAAATCAGATTATCTCCAAGGTCTCTTTTAGTTCTGCAATGGTATAATTTTCACTATAAATATCAGGTAGTAACAGAGAAGTAGAATCATATGGCATCTTCTGTATTTTTTGAGCTGTTCTCTTTGTCTGAAATCCTCCAAGAGTATCCATCCATATACTCTAAGCTGAAAACTCAACTTTATCTTGAATATTTAGAAGTTTATTATGGATAAATAGCTCCAAGCTGATAAGCTTACTTGACACTCTAAAAACTACTAGGAGCTAAACCTCTTGGGTTTGTAAAATTGGGCAGTAAATTTTATGACAAGGGGTTTTCTCCTGAGATTTCCTATGTTTGCTGCTTCTGGCATGTTGGAATTAGAGTGAGAAAAGCCAGTTTTGTGATGCCAAGTTACTGCCACTCCCAGATGGAGTTCAGAAGTGTAGACACAACGACAAAGGTGATGAAAACATAAAAACAAAAGAATTTAATCAAATTTTATCGGCGCTCTAAAAAGCTTGCAGGCCTAGCTCCACTGTTGACTATATTCATTTGTATATTGCATTGGTAAAATGAACATGCTCCTTGGGAAAGAGAAGGGAATTAGGTAATTAACAGTTAGAAATAACTAGATCTGTACCTGTGAAGCAAAATATCATCTTGGACTCTTAAGTGGAGGCATAATATAATATTAAAAAAGGATACCATCAACCTCTTTTCATTAAAATCCTGAATATTGGATATCTAAATTATCCATAACCCCCCAACTATTCTCATTAGTGTCAATTTTGACAAGTTTCTCCTAAGTCAGGGTACCGCTGGCCTTTCTTCAAATACTCATTCCTAGATGATGCTGTATCTTTGTCTTTATCTTGACAAAAACCACAGATGAGACTTCTGTACTACCCCTTTGCACTATGCCCATCAGTTCATGGGAATAGGATTTTCTTTTTTCTCCAGAACTGATGCCCAGCTCTGAATCCTATTCATAATCTTCTGGCCATGAGAAGATCTTCTCAACATTTACTGTTTTCAGCTTGATGTTCTAAATATCACTACCACTAATCCCCTGCCTGTGTGCGCTGTGTATCTGGGAAACCTACCCTGTTATTCACATATGTATCCAACCTGAGAAACTCAACCTCTGTTCCTTTTCTTTACTGAGTGATAGGTTTTGTTACAGGATCTAATGAATACTTCTTTCCTTCACTGCCTTTGTTGTCTTTATTCCCACGTCCATTGTGCTTTAGTGCCAAGAAAGAAATCATAATTATTAGCATTTCAATCTATCATGCCCATGTCATGGTATATCTTCACTGGGAAACCATTTCCTATGGTTATAGCTGTCTTTGTTATTGCATTTGTGTAAGTATAAATATGTAGTTAGTATAGGTGCAGTGGCTCATGTCTGTAATCCTAGCACTTTGAGAGGCTGAGGTGGGAGGATCACTTGAGGCCAAGAGTTGAAGACCAGCCTGAGCAGCATAGCTAGACCCCATTTCTACAAAATATAGAAAAAATATATTTTTTTTCTGCTGGCCATGGTGGTGCATGCCTATAGTCTCAGTTATTCAGGAGGCTGAGGCAGGAGGAAAGCTTGAGCCCGGGAGTTTGAGATTGCAGTGAGCTATCATGATGCCACTGCACTCTAACTCAGGCAACAGAGTGAGATTCTGTCTCAAAAAAATGTAATTTAGCATTTTTGGTTTATATTTTGTACTCTGGCTCATGTATGTATATTTTCCAATCAAAATCACACACTCTTGAGGGTTGGGGTTACATTTTCCATCTTTTCTATCATCTACTATATCTAGCATACCATTAGTGCTCAGCAAAAAGTCCCAGTGTGACTTTTAGACGTGAAACATTTGAATGATTTAATGTAAGTTGTAGACTTTGTTTAGAATATATAGTGCTGTGTATTTATCTTCAGTTCAATTCAACAAATATTTATTGCACAACTAACACAGTGTCTTATACATAGTAAACTTTTAATAAATATTTAGGCATAGAATATCAACAACTTATCTGCACAGTGAATGGAGCCCTAATGGAGAGGAGGAAATAAATAACTTCTAAATCTTTCTCTGGTTAGTAAATCTCTGTTTTCTACATTTTGGTTTTAGAGTAAATTGTGTTAAAATAGTGCAGAACCTTATTTGAGAAGCTGATACATGATTCTATTGCCAAAGTTGGCACATTATCAAATTTGAAATCATCAAAAAAATTAAGAAGAATGGGATCTAGTTTGGTGAGGTTCAACTAGTCTTTTTTCATCCCTTTTTGTCCACCGATAGAGCATTTCTTGAGTGGATCTTCAAAGAGGTTTCAATGAATCCAAATTCAAAGGTATTTTGTACAACCCCAAGGTACGGTAGGTATCAAGGAAATAGTAGTTATTTCATCATACAGAACATATAAATCAAAAAGAAAGATGTGAAGTCTAAACAGAAGCCTTTAAAAAATACATACTGACAGTAAAGAAATGTAAGAACTGAGGCTCAACATAGTTATCCATTAGGGAAACTAAAAATCAAACCACAAAAAGAATATCACTGCATATCTATTATTAATAGATTGGAAAAAGAAAGGAAACCTAGCAATACCAAGGTTGGTAGAAAAGATGTAGAACAACAGGAACCTTGATAGTAGGGGTAGGAAATGGTACCATCAGTTTACAAGAAAATTTCTTAAAAAGTTAAATTACACTTAACATATGACCAGCCAACCCTACCCCTAAGTATTTACCTAAGAGAAATGACAATATGTGTCCATAAAGAAACCTGTCCATAAATGTTTATGGCAGCTTTATTCATAATTGCCAAGAATGGAAACAACACAAGTGTTCTTCAACTGATAAATATATAAAAAAAATCAATTCTAATACAGCCCTCCAACGGACCACTACTATTCAACAAAAGGAACAAACTGCTGATATGCCCGGCATCATGGATGAATCTCAAACGCACCCTCCTGAGTTAAAAGAAGCCAGACTCCAAAGGCTAAATACTGTATATGACATTCTTAAACAGTGAAAATGATAGAAACATAAACAGTCCAGTGGCTACCAGAAAGCAAGTTAGAGAGAAGGGTTGACTGCAAAGGCACAAGATAAGGAGATCTTTGGGTTGATGGAACTATTCAATATCCTGATTGTGGTGGTGATATTATGACTGGATATATCTGTGAAAATTGGGAATATATATTAAAAAGATTGGATTTTAACATGTGTATTTTTTTTTTTTTAATTTGAGGCAACCACTTTGAGTTCTATTAAGTGAGATTGTGGGACTACAACAGTGGAAGCTAAATTGGCACTTCATCAAATTTGAGATCATCACAAAATCAGGGAGTAGGAAATCTAGCTTTATGCAATCTTGATTGTGATCTTTGGAAGTGGATACAGGCTAGCAAAAGCTCAAGCACAGCCTCCAAAAGTGAGTTGAAAAATATGTTATTATATTAACCTTCCAACTCAGAAGGAAAGTTTGGAATGCAGTGGAACTTTCTCCATTTTTTGGATCAAGGTGGTAGCTACTTGGGGATTTGCAGCAGATCAGATGTTATATTTTCCTTGTGTTAGGCATGGAGTATGTAGTAAGGTATTCTCTTAGAATTTCTGAGTTTTCTCATTCCAGAAAGATTTCTAAATCAATGGATGCAGAAGAGCTGCCCTATCCTGTTTAGATACATATTTACCAGATAGTTTGTTTTGCTGCATTAATAATGTTTTGGAGTTCATATCATTAGCCCCATTTTGCAGATGAGAAAACTGGGTCTCAGATGAATTTATTTGCCTCTCTAAGGGACTCAATCCTTAGATAGCATAGACTTATAGAAAATAGGAGCTAAAAAAGTTAAGAAATAGTAGTATCATTTTAGATAATCTGATTCATAGAACGGTTATATACAACTCAAGTATTGAGCATATCATTTCTAATTTTTATTTATAACAGTGAAGGAAATGATAAAATTTAAATTATTTATAATCACATCAATATATTGTAGATATCATTTTCCTCCTTCTCTGTATACCTTGACTCCTGTTCTCATAATCAATACATCTAAATATATTACCGTATTGTAAATAATATTATTTTTTTTCTTTTGTTACTTACCAAGAAATTATAGCTATTTTTTAAATTTGAAGCCATCCATTTCATACTTATTGATAGTCTACAATATTCTAGGCTCCAAGGATTTAGTAATAAAAGACACAGTTCTTATCCACAAAGGGTTTATGGTCTAGCGAAAAAAAACAGTGAAGTCATACGCATAATATAGTGGGAAGTGTGCTATGATGGATGAATTCTCGATGGTACTGCATAACCCAGAATAGTGCATAAATGCATTCAGCAATGTTTATACTTGGGCTGCACAGGAAGAAGCAATTCAAAAGGGAGATTAAGGAGGTGCAGTCACAGAGGTAGAAAATAATGGAGAGAATTTTATATTTTTTAATGTTTCATATAATTTAATCAATTTGAAGCAGCATAATGTGCTTAGCCCTCTTTTATTGGACATTACTTATAACCAATTTTAACTGTTATAAATAATGTGGCAATAAATGCTTTTGTGCATGTAGCTTTTATCTTATTTTGAATTATTCCCTTAGAATGTATTCCCAAGTGTGGAATTACTGGAAAATGTACATACACACACACTATATATATATACACACACACACAATATATATATACACACACACATATACATGTACCATACTATATATATATATGTATACACACACACACATACTTTATTTCAGCTTTTGTTATATTATCCCAAATTGCTTTTAAAAAGGCTTATATCTATTTACAGTGTCATGAGAAATATATGAGGGTATCATTTTTGCCAATATTCTCTAGCTTTATGTAACCTTAAACTTCTTTTAATTTTGTTAATCTAATAGTCACAGAAAAATGGAATTAATTTCCGGAAGAATAAAATATTTGACCACAAAACAGGTAAGGAAAGGAACACGACACATTTAGGGCATACTGATGAGTAAGATAAGGCAAAAATGCTCAAAGTGAAGCACTTTAATCATTCAAATCATAAAATTTCAAAGCATAATTTTTTTATTTGAAATAAGAAGTCCACTATGATAGACCAATGTTCTTTAATGTGGTTTCAGATTTATGCATTGGATCTTGACAAGATTCAGCCTTCAGGAAAAATTCTCCACTGGTGTATTTTATTTTCACAGATATTTATGGACATTATATAGCAACCTACTACCGGCCCACGTCCCTGCTCTTCTGTATTCATTTATCTCTTGGTAACATGGGCAGTTCTTTCAGATGAGCCATGGACATGATGGGAGAACTTGGAATGAGATATTTTTTTTTTCTTAGAGTGAGTCCTACCAAGTCCTTAGTCACTTAGAAGTGTCAGGGAGAAGGGACTCTGACAGGCAGCTCTGTCAATGTGAACAGAGAGTTTTAGATCAAGCCTAGGAACATTACTGTCAAAAATTACAACCTCGGCGTTGACATAAATGTTGACAGCACCATTTTCACTGATAGTGGTATCAGAGCAGATTATGATTCACAAAGGACTGTCCAACAAGCAATGATTTAGATGAAATGCTCCCAAATCAGTAAAGAGAGAGGAAAGGAAGAAGCAAAATGTAAGGACTGCAGGTTACAAAATTTTATCAAGACAGCATCATACTATGGCGATATCCATCTCTTTTTCCTGGTAATGAGGGTTTGTCTGCAAGTTCATGTAAAGAAAAACATGAAAATGGGAATTCAGACTCTCCTCAGAGTGTAGCCTACCTCCTGATTCAGCCTTGTTATGTACAGGGTTCTGTGAGATTTTTTTAAAAGAATGATCATGGTGCATAATTACAGAGTAGATGACTAACTTTTTCCATGTAACAGCAAAATGTTTCAGAAATCAAAACCATGTAGGAAAGCAAAATGACATTTGATAAAAAGAAGCACACAGAAATTGAGACAGAACCATGTTTTCTTTTTCCATATACAGAAATACTATTAATTTACCAAAGCTCATCTCAACTTTCTCCAGTAACTCTGCTTAACCCCAGTTAAGCAATTCTGCTTAACTAATTCCTCTGATACTGTGGCACTGAAAGATATCCTATTGAGCAGCATGCATGCTTTCAGCTTTTTTCAGAACTACTTCTTCCATGTAATGATTTAACCCCATTTAAATTATAAATACTTTTCCACTGTTTTTCCCAAAACATAATTGAGCAAAGATTTGAGCATGTAGGTAGTGGTGGATACATTGAAGCATATGAATTAAGATGAATTGATTTATCTTGTGGAAATAAAGAAATGCCTATGAATTGTCCAAATACAATCATGTGTCACTTAATGATGGGGATAAGTCCTGAGAAATGCATCCTTAGGTTATTTTATCACTGTGGAAACATGTTAGATTGAATTTACACAAACCTAAATCATATAGCTTACTACACAACTAGGGTATATGGTATAGCCTGAATACTGTAGGTACTTCTAACACAATGGGATTTGTGGATCTAATCATATTTAACCACAGAAAAGGTACCATAAAAATATGGAATCAAAGGTAAAGGGTGGTGGGCTTGCATAGGGCACTTACTGTGAATGAAGCTTACAGTACCAGAATTTGCTCTGGGTAAGTTGGTGAGTGAACGCAAAGGCCCAGCACAGTACAGGACACTACTGTTGACTTTATCAACACCATATACTTAGGCTACACTAAGTTTATTTAAAAAGGAAAAAAAAAAAAAACTTCTTTTTTTCAATACTACATTAACTTTAGCTTACTATAAATTTTTTTACCTTATAGACTTTGTAACTTTTTAAATTTTTTTGACTCTTTATAATAACGCTTAGCTTAAAACACACATTGTACAGCTGTACAAAAATATTTTCTTTCTTTATATCCTTATTCTAAAAGCTTTTTTCTATTTTTAAAATTATTATTATTATTTTTTTACTTTTTAAACTTTTTTGTTAAAAAATTAATTCATAAACACACTCATTAGCCTAGGCCTACACAGGGTCAGGATCATCCATATCACTGTCTTCCAGTTTCACAGCTTGGCCCACTGAACAATCTTCAGGAGCAATAACACGCATGCAGCTGTCTTCCCTGATGATAATAATGCCTTCTTCTGAAACACCTTCTGAAGGACATGTCCAAGGATGTTTTACAGTTAAAATTTTCTTTGTATGTAGAAGTACTCTCTAAATTAAGGATAAAAAGTATAGTATGTTAAATATTAATACATAAACCAGTAACACAGTCATTTACGATCATTATCAAGTATTATGTACTGTACATAGTTGTACATGTTGGACTTTTACACAACTGGCAGGTCAGCAGATTTGTTTACACCAGCATCACCACAAATATGTGAGTGATGAGTTGCACTAAGACCTTACCACGGCTACAATATCACCAGATCCTAAGAATTTTTCAGCTCCATTATAATTTTATGGAACCACTGTGATATATGAGGGCTGTCTTTGACCAAGACATTGTTATGTGGCACATGACTGTATCTTGTGCAAATATATTTCTTATTCTATTTTCTGTCAGAAAAAATTACTTCAAATAAATATTTCATGCAAAGCAAATTATTTGAGAAATTATTGAATGATTCATAAATTACGTCTCTAAACCCTTTGGGCAAATTATCTAAAGTGTAAAATGAAGTGAAATGAATCTAAATCAAAGGAATTTGTCAAAGGTCAGTTTAAATCTCAAATATGATTGCTCTTGCTTCTGAATGTTATGATAAATATTGTGAATAACATTCTGGAGACCACTGTGTTTTTGCCCCATGGTAGCACCTTGTGCTGCATTAGAGTAGCCTATACATTTGTATTTATCACTCTTTGATATCAAATTTACTTGAAGGAAATGCATTTTGTGCATCTTGTTTCTTCAACATCTGAGTATGGCAGCTAGAATATAATAATATATATTTTATTATTCAATATATAAATGGATCATTATATCAATGTTGCTCCTTTAAATTCTTCAGGAAGAAAGAAGAGTATAAATAGCAGCAATAAAATAAAATATGAGTTAAAGGAATGGGAAACTGATAGACACAGGTTTGATATAAGCGTTACTTACAAGAAATATTTTTACCTGTATTTATCACAAAGTCAAAAATTGAGTACAAATATTTGTTTACATTTTCCAGAATGAGACCATGAGACATGATGATCTTACATCCAGTGACAAACTAAAAATATTATTGAGGAATAAACACTTCCTTTTAGTTTCTCTCTCAAACTTTGGCTTAATAAATATTCACCCTCTAAATAAAAAGAGCCGTTTAATTGACCTTCTTTTACAAATGAGTGTCAGTTCTTCCTAACAGGGTTTAGTTCAATAATCTTCCCCCAATTAAGAATTACTGGAATTTGACTACTTGAAAAGTGTATTACTTCTCCCAAAAGTTCAATTGGATTGTGTTATAAGTTCTATGCCATTTATTACATTTATTTTCTTTTATAAAAATGTTTTCTTATTTTTCTAAAAAATAAAATGCAACTACTAGAAAAAAATATAAAGTACAGGAAAATATAGCAGAACAAATTAAAAGTATCCAAAATCTTCCAACCAAGATAATAGCTGTCAACATATTGCCATACTTCTAGTCATTTTTCTATTTGTAAAATATTCTTTTTAAATATAATTTTATAATAGCTGCAAAATAGTCCATTGTAAAAATAAACTTTTACTTAAGATTACTTATTTTTCATATAATTATCTTAAGTTGGTACTACTTTGATTTAAATTAGTCCTCATATTTTGCTCTAGAGCATATTCAACAAAATTACGCTCCAAAGGTCTGATTCTGCGAATTCACTTTGCAAACATCAAGAGAAGAGAAAGTATATTGGGAAAGGTAGCATATGCAGGATGGAGAGCTGCATTAATAAAACATCTGGCAGGATAAAAAACTATATAATGGTAATAATAACAATAATTATTATTATAATAGCAACAGCGAGTATCTAGGGTAGCGAGGAGGGTGTGTCACGCCCTCCTCTGAGTGGTTTACATTGATCCGCACAAATTTTCTATGTAAGATACTATTTCCAACCAATGTTGTAGTTGAAAAAAACGGAAGAAAAGGGCTTAAAGAAATTTGCCCCAAGTTATAAATAGTAATTAAGAGAACCCAGGGAGTCTGGCTACTTATACAAATATTTCCTTCCAGAAAAAATACCTGTTTGTGATAACATGATTCAAATATTTTTGCTGATACTTGAAAAGTTGTATTTTTGCAACCTCTTTTGTCTCAATTCAGTGAACTAGAAAAAAATACTACAAGAAATGAAAAAGTTACAAGGGACTAGAGTTATCATAATAAAGTAATGATTTTGGTGTATAACAGTGCAAATTTGGTGTGGCAGATCAAATTTTGGAAATTCTGATAATTTAAAACATTTCTCAGGCTGTGTGCCTTGATTAGAGGTAATGACTTAGGCAGATTTCCATGGTCCATAGACTATAGCTAACCATTATTATCAATTCACTTTTAAAAGATTAAAAAATAACACTTTTCATGTGACTTTATACATGATTATGGTGGTTTCACTGGGAGGTATGTCATCTTGATAAAAAAAAAAAAAACATTGAGCTCATCTGGGTATGAAGAGGGACCTGGATAGGCTGGGGTCTGAGATGGTAAAGATGATCTGGCTCTAACAACCTTCAATTCTAGACTTTTAAAAAAAAGACACAATCTGGATTGAGTGTTTCTCAAAAAGGAGCTCTCTTACATTCAGTACTGGTCCTGCAGGGTGTAGAAAAGAATGCACCTTCCTTCCCTCATCCCTGCCCTCCATTACTCAGGTCCTATTTCCCCAAAATTCACAGCCTGCATGTCTTATTCTGTCCCTACTCAGTTACTCAGTATTTGGGAAGGGACCTGAACTCTTGTACCCAATGCCACATTGGTCAACAGGTTAATCCAAGCACACAAAGGATGTCCTTGTAACCCCAAGAAGAAGAAGATAAATGCATTTCTACAAAATGTAACTTTTGTCTTAGTAATTCAAATTCCTAGGGGCAGCTATGTGTTGGTTCTCCAGTCAAAGCAGTTCCTCTGGGCTGTGGAGAGGGTTAAAGGCAGAAATTGAGTGAGATTGAAGTTTGGCCGCTGCAGGTGTGGGTATTAATAGGAGGAGCAGGTGCTTATAAAGAGCGTGCACAGAGGGTGAGTCAACGGGCTCAGAGAATAGAGCCACGGGAAGGCCACACTCAGGAACCCAAAGAAAGACCCTTTTAAACTCTGTCTCAGGAGCTTTGTTCCATCTCCGCTGTACCTAACAAGGTTATAAATAATTCTGTTCTGGGCATTCTAGAATGGCCATTGAGCTATCATCATCTGAAATTCTTCTTTTATATATATTTTATAGCTATTGGCATTATTAATTGTATCATTGATAATAAAATGTCGTTATCATCATCATCATTAGTTTTTAAGAATCTCAACATAATAAAACCTAAGGGGGAGAAGTATATCATGGTTGGATACAAACAGCTGAGGAATGGCTTTCAGCATTTTTATGAAAAGAAAAATGTAATGAGAGAGAATAAAGATGGGGAAGATAAGGTGAGAGGGAGTTCAAAGACTTGGCTAATATTATATGTGTCCATTCATAAATTGATTTGTGTCCAGTTCCTTTAAACAAAATAACCTTTTCATTCTTTCATTACTTTCTTTGATGTAAATACTGGATTGAATATTTTCAAAAAGGAGCTCTCTAACATTCAGTCCTGGCCCTGCAGGATGTAGAAAAGAATGCACCTTCTTTCTCTCACCCCTGTCATTCATTACTCAGGTGCTATTTCCCCCAAATTCACAGTTTGTGTGTCTTATTCTGTCTCTATTCAGCTACCCATTATTTGGGAAAGCAATGGAACTCTTGTACCCAGTGCCACATTGGTGAACAGTTTAATCCATGCCCACAAGAGAT